>DVQE01000053.1:0-19693 GCA_018239585.1 Pyrrhopyge papius papius | reverse complement strand
GCCCTGTGAGGTTTCGCGGTATTTGGCATTCATATCTTTACCGGTTTCATACATGGTTTCGATCACTTTATCGAGGCAAACGCGCGGTTCGCTGACGCGGCGCAGTGCCATACGGGCAGCGTTGACCGACTGAACCGCGGCAATGGCGTTACGCTCGATACACGGTACCTGTACTTGTCCGGCGACCGGGTCACAGGTCAGGCCGAGGTTGTGTTCCATCGCGATTTCCGCCGCGATAAAGACCTGCATCGGGCTGCCGCCCAGCAGTTCGGTCAGACCGGCTGCCGCCATGGAACAGGCAACACCGACTTCACCCTGACAACCCACTTCCGCTCCGGAAATAGAGGCGTTCATTTTGTACAGTGAACCAATCACGCTGGAGACCAGGAAATAGCGGGTATAGGCGTTTTCATTCACCGGACGGATAAATTTATCGTAGTACGACAGCACTGCCGGGATGATCCCGCAGGCACCGTTGGTTGGTGCGGTAACAACACGGCCACCGGCGGCATTTTCTTCATTAACGGCGAGGGCAAACATGTTGATCCAGTCAACAACCTGCATCGGGTCTGTGGAGGTGTTATCACTGGTAACCAGCTGACGGCGCAGTGCAGCGGCACGGCGTGGCACACGCAGCGGCCCCGGCAGCAAACCTTCGGTGTTCACACCACGTTCGATACCGGCTTTCATCACATCCCAGACTGCTGCCAGGTGCGCGGAAAGTTCTTCTTTGCTGCGCAGCGCCAGTTCGTTCTGCATCACCAGCGCTGACAGTGACAGCCCGGTTTCGTTACAGTGCTTTTGCAGATCAGCGGCATACTGATACGGATAAGGCACTTTGGTTTCGCTGTCCGCAGCCTGGCCAAAATGTTCCTCATCAACGATAAAGCCGCCGCCGACGGAGTAATAGGTTTTCTTGTACAGTAATTCATCACCGGCGAATGCGCTGATGGACATGCCGTTTTCATGCAGCGGCAGGTTTTCTTTATGGAAGTTCATCCCGTTATCGCGCGGGAAATCCACTTCATGGCGTTGGTTTGCCAGCAAAAGGCGTTCACGTTCTTCAACATCCCTGATAAAGCCCGGTATCGCGTCAATATCAACAGAATCCGGCAGGTTGCCCGCAAGACCCATAATGATGGCGATATCTGTCGCGTGACCTTTCCCTGTCAGAGACAGAGAGCCGTACACATCAACCTGAATGCGGGTGGTTTTTTCCAGCAGTCCGGCCGCGATAAGATCATCAGCGAACTGTTTACCTGCTTTCATCGGACCGACGGTGTGAGAACTCGACGGACCAATACCAATTTTGAAGATGTCAAATACACTGACCATATTGCTCGCCCCCTATGTTAAGGCGTGGATTAATAGTGTCGTGAAAATTCACGAAGCCGTTACTTTTCAGTTCCGGCTGATTATTGTTGTTGCTGTTGCCCGCCGGAGAGGGCAACAGTCATTTATTTATTAACCAAAAAACAGCTGATACAGATTGTAAAACACCGCTGAGATGGCAATGAGACCCATCACAACCACAAACAGATTACTCAGGTGACCGGCATATTTGCGCATCGCAGGCACTTTGCGGATGGCATACATCGGCATGATAAACAGCAGCATAGCGATGATCGGGCCGCCCAGGGTTTCAATCATACCCAGAATGCTCGGGTCTAATGTGGCAACAATCCAGGTGGTGACCAGCATAAACAGGGCAGTCAGTCTATTCAGTTTAGACGGTGCAATGCTTTTGCCCTTGGCGCGTAATGCTTTGTTAACCAGACCGTTAAAGCCTTCACGGGCACCCAGGTAGTGACCCAGGAATGATTTGGTGATAGCAATAAACGCGATGAATGGTGCGATATAGGCAATCATCGGGTTCTGGAAGTGGTTCGCCAGGTAAGACAGAATGGAGATGTTCTGATCTTTTGCTTCCTGCAGGTTCTGCGGGGAGAGGCTCAGCACGCAGCTGAACACAAAGAACATCACAGTCAGTACCATCATAATGTGAGCGTATGCCAGAATGCGGGAACATTTTTTCTCCGCATTTTCGCCGTACTCTTCACGCTTGGCGACAGCAAAGGCAGAGATAATCGGGGAATGGTTAAAGGAGAACACCATCACCGGAATCGCCAGCCACAGTGTTATCAGCAGACCATGACCGGTGACACTGGCCGTATTGCTGTTAAAAGTGAGGGTATCGAATACCGCTGTACTCCAGTGCGGGATCAGATACAGCGCCAGTACCATCAGAACCGCCACAAACGGGAACACCAGCACGCTCATTGCTTTGACAATCGCGGCTTCACCGAAACGGACAATACACATAATCCCGATAATCAGTACCAGGGAGAGAATAATGCGCGGCGGAGCCGTCATATGCATCTGGTTAACGATAAAGCTTTCCACGGTGTTGGTGATAGCCACACTGTAGACCAGCAGGATCGGGTAAATCGCAAAGAAATAGAGCAGGGTGATCAGACCACCGGCTCTGGAACCGAAATGCTCTTCCACCACTTCGGTAATATCTTCGCCCGGATTTTTACCGGACAGCACGAAGCGGCACATACCGCGGTGCGCGAAAAAGGTCATCGGGAAGGCCAGCACGGCCATGATGATCAGCGGGATCAGCCCGCCGATACCGGCGTTAATCGGCAGAAACAGTACGCCTGCGCCGATAGCGGTACCGTACAGTCCGAGCATCCAGACGGTATCGGACTTACGCCATTTGCGATAATCATTGCTGGTGTCAGTCTTACTGACCACAACCTGCGGTTGTGTTGTATCCATAGAAGTCTCCAAAATGTACAACAATAACAACAATTAAAATTTTGCACGCTGATCTGTGCATTTATTCGTCTCTGAAATAGGGTCTATGTACGTAACCAGATAAAAAATAAGTAAAGCTAAAAAGTCACCCGCAATTGCTTACCGGTAAAAATAATAAACAGCAGCGACCTGATATCTGTAATGGATAAATAAAGGTCTCTGCAGTCATTCATATTCAAAAGTACCTGAAATTGATAACTCTCTTTCTGATGGTGAAAATATACTGTTTTTCAGTGGAAAACACCGTGATCATAGTCTCAAATGCTATAAATCACAGTAAAACAGGCTCTGTTGCAAAATTTGATAAAATTGTTAATCCGGGTTTACGGAATGGGGCATGCCGAAACAACATATGACGTTAAAAGCCGTTTAATAATGTCGTTATTTTTTATGTTTTATTTAAAAAAATTAATTTATTCATATATTAATAAATATATCCGCTGCGTAATACGATCTTATTTCAGAATATAAGCAGGCCGGTTTTTTCCGGATAGAAACCCTTTTATAAGCAGGGTTTTTATTTGTAGTCAATTGTTTTAAATGAAAAAATAGCGTTTCAATTTCGGCGGTGATAATGCCACGTATATGACGAAAATCAGACAGTATAAAATATGGCGTTATATAATGAGTATATTGTCTGTGCCGGATGATTAGAATAATTATTTTAATCGCGAATTAAGTAATCTGAGTGATACTGATGACAGATAAAACAGAAATGTTAAATAAATACCAGAATAATATTCTGCGAACAAAAATAGTACTGTCACCAGTGAAAAATGTGGTCTGAAAAAGAACAGCAGTACCGGTGATAATTAAGTCCGGATAAAAAAAATACCGGCGTGCGGGCCGGTATCGCGCCGGTATCAGCAGAACCCGGCAGGTTGCCCGCCGGAGAGGGCAACAGTCATGTATTTATCAGCCAAAAAACAGCTGATACAGATTGTAAAACACCGCTGAGATGGCAATGAGACCAATCACAACCACAAACAGGTTACTCAGGTGACCGGCATATTTACGCATCGCAGGGACTTTGCGGATAGCGTACATCGGCATGATAAACAGCAGCATAGCGATAATCGGGCCGCCCAGAGTTTCAATCATCCCCAGAATGCTCGGGTCTAAGGTGGCAACAATCCAGGATGTTACCAGCATAAACAGCGCAGTCAGTTTATTCAGTTTAGACGGTGCAATGCTTTTACCTCTGGCGCGCAGTGCTTTGTTAACCAGGCCGTTAAAGCCTTCACGGGCACCCATGTAATGACCCAGGAATGCGTTGGTGATAGCAATAAACGCGACTAACGGCGCGATATAGGCAATCATCGGATTATGAAAGTAGTTCGCCAGGTAAGACAGAATAGAGATGTTCTGATCTTTTGCTTCCTGCAGATTCTGCGGGGAGAGGCTCAGCACGCAACTGAACACAAAGAACATTACGGTCAGCACCATCATGATGTGAGCGCATGCCAGAATGCGTGAGCATTTTTTCTCTGCATTGTCGCCATATTCCTGACGTTTTGCGACACTGAATGCGGAAATAATCGGCGAGTGGTTAAAGGAGAACACCATCACCGGAATCGCCAGCCACAGCGTCACCATCAGACCGCGTCCGGTATCACCGGCAGTGTGACTGCTGAAAGAGAGCGTATCAAATATCGCGGTATTCCAGTGCGGGATCAGGTACAGCGCCAGTACCATCAGTACCGCCACAAACGGGAATACCAGCACACTCATTGCTTTGACAATTGCAGCTTCACCGAAGCGGATAATACACATAATCCCGACAATCAGTACCAGGGACAGAATAATGCGCGGCGGAGCCGTCATATGCATCTGGTTAACGATAAAGCTTTCCACGGTGTTGGTGATAGCCACACTGTAGACCAGCAGGATCGGGTAAATCGCAAAGAAATAGAGCAGGGTGATAAGGTTCCCTGCTTTGGCACCGAAATGCTCTTCCACCACTTCAGTAATATCTTCACCCGGATTTTTACCGGATAAAATAAAGCGGCACATACCGCGGTGCGCGAAAAAGGTCATCGGAAAGGCCAGAAGGGCCATAATGATCAGCGGGAGCAGCCCGCCGATACCGGCATTAATCGGCAGAAACAGGATACCGGCACCAATGGCGGTACCGTACAGTCCGAGCATCCAGACGGTATCGGATTTACGCCATTTGCGGTAATCATTACGGGTATCAGTCTGACTGACCACGACCTGTGGTTGTGTTGTTTCCATAGATGTCTCCAAAATTTGCAACAATAACAACGAAAAAATGCACGGTGAGCTGTGCACAAAATGTGTCTCTGAAGCAGGGTCTATGTACGCAACCGGATAAAAATAAGTAAAACGGGAAAATTACCTGTAATTGCTTACCGGTAAAAATAATAAACAGCAGCGGCCTGATATCTGCAACGGATAAATAAAAGCCTCTGCATTAATGCATATTCAAAAGAATTTGAGATTGGTGACTGTCTTTTTGTAGTGGAAATATACTGTTTTTTAGTGAAAAACACTGTGATCTTCATCTCATTTGCTATAAATAACATTAAAACAGGTCGTGTTGCAATATTTAATAAGGTTGTTAATCTGTTTTTGCGGAATGAGGTATGCCGAAACGGCATAGGAGGTCGGATATTCTGCAATAATGTTATTTTTGCCTGTTTTTTATTTAAAAAAATTTATTTGTTCAGATGTGAATTAGTATATGCTTTGCACAATATTGCATTATGACAAAACACATTATCACACTAAACAAAACCATTTAATGAGTGTGGTTTTTTATGTTATTTGTTGTTTTTAAACGTAAAATAATTTGTTCGTTGAGTTTGTGGTGATTAAGGGATATGCAGGAAGTCAGGCAGTATGAAACAAGGATTTTTATAATAGACGTACTGTGTATCCGGTATGATTAAAATAATTTTTTTAATCACGAATTAAGTGGTTCGGTGATATTGATGAAGAACAGAACAGAAATGTTAAATAAATACCGAAATAATATTCTGTGAACAAAAATAATGCTGTCAGCAGCGAAAAGTGCGCTTTAAAAAATCGCCGGTAATCGCCGTCATTAAACAGAGATAAAAAAATACCGGCATACGGCCGGTATTTCAGGATTTATTTTTGTACAGGTTACCCCTGCACCCAGCCTTTACGGATAGGCATGGCAAAACAGTACCGGTAGAGCGCCTGCAACCGGTTTTGCAGTGCCGGACCGAACAGGCTCCAGAGCAGCTCTGTCAGTGCACAGGAAATCAGTACCGTGATAAAGGCACCCAGCATATCCACCGGCCAGTGAACGCCGAGAAAAACCCGCGACCAGGCAACAATCAGTGCCGGGATCATCAGCAGCAATCCTGCACGGACATTGCACCAGAACAGGCAGCCCAGTGCGAAGGTAAACACAATAATGCCGTGGTTGCTCGGGAACGAGGCCGTCGGTGCGTGATCAAGGAAGCTGTGGCCGAACGGTTCGGCAAACGGACGGGCATGCGGCCAGAGTATGCCGATAACCCAGGAGGCGGCGAAACCGATCAGCAGCGCAATGGCACTTTTGCAGACAGCGCGGCGCTGACGAGCCATATTCTCAGGCGCTCCCCGCAGCCAGAACCCTGCGGCAACAACCGGAAACAGCAGAACCAGATATTTTGCCGCAAACGTGGCGGCAATAATCATGGTATGAGACGTTTCCGGCGTGGCATTGAGCAGGAGAAAAAGCGAATGATTCAGATTTTCCAGCACAGCAGACTCCTTAAAAAACACACCCGTATCTATCCGGTAATAAAATGACGGGTCAGGGTAGCCGTCTTGTGCATCAAGGTAAAGTAAAAATGTCTTGGTTAATCGTGCTATTACGTAACATTGCAGAAAACTGACAAAATCTGAAATAACAACAGGCGGGATAAACAGCAGGCAATAAAAAACCCGATAGTTAAAACCAAATTGGTGACTATCGGGCTTCCTCAATCTTGGGGATATTCAAAGAAAAGCAGTGGCACTTATTCAGACTGCGCCCCGGTAAGAAAGTTCGAAAAAAGATTCAAAAAAATGAAAATAATTTTTTGATGTTGAAAATCAGTGGGATAGAGAGAGACAAATAAGCCGTTTCCCGGGCGGGAAACGGCCGGATAGCTTAGCTGAACAGGCCGAGATTGGCTTTTGCGTAAGCTTCGAAGTCAGTGTAGCCACCGATGTGCTTTTCATCGATAAAAATCTGAGGAACGGTTTCAACCGTTTTGCCGACGGTTTTGGTTAAATCTTCTTTGCTGATGCCTTCCGCGTGAATATCAATATAGCGATAGTCGAAGTCATCACGCTCATTTTTCAGTTTTTCTGCGAGTTCTTTCGCACGAACACAATAAGGACAACCCGGACGGCCAAAAATAACGGTATACATGAAAAGCTCCTTCATTCATCAGTAACACCGGAAGTGGTGCTTTAATGGGATAAATTATGCCTGTATCATAACGGATAGAAAAGAATGTTGTGACGATTTGTGCGGTAGTCCGCACCAATGGTTCAGTGACTACCCGCAGTGCGGACATAAAAACAGAATCACAGAGGATAATATGACCAGAAAGCAGCCGCGACAAATGCGTTCATTAGGGGATATGCCGCGCCCGGTAATTATCTGTGAGGTCATCGGTGTGATATTACTGGTGCTGGTCTATCTGGCGGTAAATGATTTTATTTCGCTGCCGGGCTTTATGAGCAGCAAAAATGCCCTGATGGTGATGGCGTTTGCCGGCCTGGGATGTCTGGTGCCGGCGGCAATCAATATTGTCTGGCGGGCCATCAGCGCCATGCCGTCTGTCGGTATCGACAGCAAAAGCGGGGCAGACAAAAAGACCCGGCAGAATAAAAATGAAAAAAAGCAATAAAACGTTATTCCCCTTCACGTTTTTCAGCTAAGATCCGTTATTGGTCTGCGGGTGACGGTTTTCCCCGCTGTACTTTTGTTTTTCCGGTTAAAAGGCTTCAGGTTCATGATCATTCCCGATCTCACGATATTACGCACATGGCTGGATCAGCTGAAACTCGCCTGTTTTGAGTGTGATTCCTGTCAGGCACTGCATCTGCCGCATATGCAAAATGTGGACGGTGTGTTTGATGCCAAAATTGATATCCTTGACGACATGCTGGTATTTTCGGCGCTGGCGGAAGTCCGCCCGACGGCGATTGTCCCGCTGATTGCCAACCTGAGTCAGATCAACGCCAGTTCGCTGCTGGTCAAAACCTTTATGGATATTCAGGATTCCGCCATGCCGAAGCTGGTGGTCTGCTACTCACTGCCGCTCAGTGCCGGGCTGACATTTGAGCAGTTCTCACTCGCCCTGCAACTGATGGAAGAGCAGGTCGGCGCAGTGATTTTTGAGCTGTTCAGTAACAATATGCTGTTTGATCCGAATGATGCGGAACCGGAAGATGAAGAAAACTTCCGCACTGATTCCGTTCCTTCTCCGGTGATCCACTGATTATCCGCACCACTTTCGATATCCGGGACACCATCATGCATTGCCCTCAGTATTCCGCCGGCCGCTGCCGCTCCTGTCAGTGGCTTGAAAAACCCTATATTCAGCAGATTGATGATAAAGAGCAGGATCTCCGCGCACTGCTCTCGCCGTTTGCCGTAAAAAATTGGCTGCCGCCGGTCCGCAGCGCGGAAACCGCGTTCAGAAATAAAGCCAAGATGGTGGTCAGCGGCAGTGTGGAGCGCCCGGTATTCGGGATCGTGACAGATAACGAGCCGGTCGATTTATCGGATTGCCCGCTCTATCCGCCGCATTTTGCCGCAGTGTTTGCCGCGCTGAAACCCTTTATCGCCCGTGCCGGACTGACGCCGTACAATGTGGAACGCCGTCGTGGTGAGCTGAAATTCCTGCTGCTGACCGAAAGCCGCGCCAGCGGTAAAATGATGCTGCGCTTTGTGCTGCGCTCAGAGAAAAAAGTGGCGCAGTTACAGGCCGCGCTGCCGTTTTTACAGGCACAACTGCCGCAGTTATCGGTAATTTCCGCCAATATCCAGCCGGTCGCGATGGCGATTCTGGAAGGGGAGCAGGAAATTATCTTCACCCCGGATGCGGTGCTGGAAGAGACCTTTAACGGCATTCCGCTCTATATCCGTCCGCACAGCTTTTTCCAGACCAATCCGGCGGTTGCCGCGCAGTTGTATCATACCGCCGGACAATGGGTGCGTGAATTGGGTATCACCCGTTTATGGGATCTGTTTTGCGGCGCGGGCGGATTCGGCCTGCACTGCGCGGATAAATCCACACAACTGACCGGGATTGAAATCAGCCCGGAGGCGATTGCCTGTGCCACCCGCTCAGCGGAAAAAATGGGGCTGGAGAATGTCACCTTTCAGGCGCTGGATTCCGCGCAGTTTGCCCTCGCCAAATCCGCTGTGCCGGAACTGGTGCTGGTGAACCCGCCGCGCCGGGGGATCGGGAAAGCGCTGTGTGATTACCTCAATACCATGGCTCCGGAGACGATTATCTATTCCAGCTGCAATGCACAGAGCCTGGCACAGGACCTGGCGCATCTTACACAGTATCAGCCGCAGCGTGTGCAGCTGTTTGATATGTTCCCGCATACGGCACATTATGAAGTGCTGGTGCTGCTGACCAGAAAATAATAATGAGAGAATAAAAAAACGGGGCTGCAATGTGAATTGCAGCCCCGTTTTCGTATGAGCGGATCAGTTACGGTGTTCGAATGCCAGCGCGCGGCGTTCAATCAGACGCATCGCGAGCGTCAGCAGGCTGTTGACTGCCAGATAAATAATCCCCGCAGCAATAAAGACGTTCAGATCGTAATCCTGACCAAACAGGCGGCGGCTGTAACCCATCACTTCAAGCAATGAGATTGTCGTGGCCAGCGAGGTACTTTTGAAGATCAGCACCACTTCGTTGGAATAGGACGACAATGCACGTTTAAAGGCATAGGGCAGAATAATCCGCATGGTCTGCTTCTGTGACATTCCCAGCGCCTGGCAGGATTGCCACTGACCCCGCGGGATCGCTTTCACCGCGCCGTAGAACAGCAGTGTCGAATAGGCCGCACTGTTGAGCGCCAGTGTCACCATGGCACAGAGCCACGGGGAGGACATCAGTTCCCACAGCAGCGGATAGTTTTTCAGCCCTTCAAACTGCGCAGGCCCGAAATAAATCAGGAAAAACTGGACCAGCAGCGGCGTCCCGGTAAACAGGGTGATATACCCTTTGACCAGCGGTGTGAGAACCCGGGGTTTGAGAGAGAGTACCAGTGTAAACAGCACTGACAGCAGAAACGCCGTAATCAGTGCGGCAAAAGTCAGTGACAGACTGACCGGCAGGCCCGGCAATACGGCAAGAATATAATCAAATATGCTCATTGGCCGCTCCGTTCAAAACGTGTGGTACGCAATTCAATACGTTTGAGGATGTACTGACTGACCAGCGTGATGGCGAGATAGATAAGCGCCACGATGCTGTACCAGGTGAAAGGTTCTTCAGTACGGCGGGCAATGCTTTGTGTCTGCAGCATCAGTTCGTTGATACCAATCAGGTACACCAGCGCGGTATCTTTCAGCAGAACCAGCCACTGGTTACCCAGTCCCGGCAGGGCATGCCGCCACATCTGCGGCATGACAAAGCGGAGAAAAATGGTGGTACGGCTCAGACCGAGTGCCTGACCGGCCTCGCGCTGTCCGTCCGGTACCGCTTTCAGCGCACCGCGCAGGGTTTGTGATGCATAGGCCGCGTAGAGCAGAGACAGGGCGGTGATACCGCTGAAGATCGGCACATACGGGCCGTTATCGATCTCAAGCGTCAGGGTGAAGAAACCCAGATTGATACCGTCGCTCAGCCGGAAAATTACTTCCTGTGTGCCGTAATAGACAAACAGAACCACCAGCAGCTCAGGTAAACCACGGATCAGCGTAACAAGACAGGTTCCGGCAAAGGCGACAGGTTTCCAGCGCACGGTTTCCCAGAGGGTAAACAACATCGCCAGCACCAGACCAATCAGGAGTGCAGAAACAGCAAGGCCGACGGTTACCCCGGCGGCGCTTGCTAAAGAGAGAAAATCGTTCATTAAATTTTTATATTATTACTCAAACCATTTCTTATAGAGGGTATCGTAAGTACCGTCCGCTTTGACCTCAGTAAGCGCCTTGTTGAGTTTGTCTTTCAGCTCGCTGTTGCCCTTGCGGACCGCAATAGCCAGGCCGGTGCCGAAATATTCCGGATCGGTGACGCGCTCACCCACGGTTTTCAGATTGTCGTTGCTCTTCAGCCATTCATTGATAACAGCTGTGTCACCGAAGACAGCGTCAATACGTCCGCCTTTCAGATCCAGTACCGCGTTCTGGTAGCTTTCATAAGGCACGATTTTCATGTCCTTAAACTGCTCCATCAGGTATTTCTGATGCGTGGTGCCGTTCTGGATACCAATCTGTTTCCCTTTGAGGCTGTCAATGCTATCAAATTTGCCCGCAACTGCAACGAAAACAGCAGAGTTATCATAATAGGTATTGGTGAAATCAACCTGCTTCTGACGCTCAGGTGTGACGTCAATTCCGGCCATCAGCGCATCAAAACGCTTGTATTTCAGGCTCGGGATCAGGCTGTCAAAGGCCTGGTTGGTAAAGGTACATTCCGCATCGATTTTGGCACACATCGCCTGAGCCAGATCCACATCAAAACCGACGATTTCGTTTTTCTCATTCACGGTTTCAAACGGGGCATAACTCGCTTCTGTCGCGAAACGGATTTTTTCTTTTTCTGCCGCCGCTGCGGAGAAAGCAAACGCGCCGATTAATGCGGCAATAACCAGTTTTTTCATAGCAACATCCTATTTTTAATGTTCAGTGGCAGAAAATAATCAGTGTGACAGATAACCGGCAAATGCCTCTGTCTGCGGCGTGATAAAGCATTGGGCGCTGCCCTGTTCCACGATGCGGCCATTTTCCATATACACCACTTTGCTGGCGGTTTTACGGGCGATATCCACTTCGTGAGTCACGATCACCTGGGTGATCCCGGTTTGTGACAGCTCTTTAATGATATCGACGACCTGAGAGGTAATCTCCGGGTCCAGTGCTGCTGTCGGTTCATCGAATAACAGTACCTGCGGTTCCATCATCAGGGCGCGGGCAATTGCAACACGCTGCTGCTGGCCGCCGGATAAATGCAGCGGGAAACGGTTTGCAAAATCGGTCAGACGCAGACGTGTCAGCAGTTTTTCTGCTTTTGCCTGAGCGGCTTCTCTGGTCAGCCCCAGCACCCGGACCGGCGCTTCTGTCAGGTTATCCATGACGGTCAGATGCGGCCACAGGTTATACTGCTGAAACACCATGCCGACGTTCTGACGCAGGGAACGGATCGCTTTGGCAGACGGCGCGGTGGTAAAATCAAAATGGTGATCCGCAATGGTCAGTTCACCGGAACGCGGCATTTCAAGCAGGTTCAGTGCCCGCAGCAGGGAACTCTTACCGGCACCGCTCGGCCCGAGCAGAACCATGGTTTCGCCTGCACCACATTCCAGGTTGATATCAAACAGCGCCTGATGCTGTCCGTAAAAGCAATTGATGTTTTTTAATTGAATACTCATGCTGTAATTCTGCATACTCAGTGACGTTGAGTGAATATTAACGCCGTGAGAATAAATATGCAATTATTTCTGCATAAAAAACTACTAAAAAAGCAAGCTAATGATTTTTACTGCGTGATTATGTCTTCTCAGATGCCGGGAGGACGTATGCTGCCGCCCGTTTGACGATGGTTTTCGCCATTCCTTTAAAGATGAATAAATGAGCAGGCATCATGGCGAACCAGTAGAGCAGCCCGCTGAATCCGGCGGGATGCCACCAGGCGCGGACATCCAGCGTCCGCTGGTGGCCGTGGTCGCGGAGGGTAAAGGTCAGCCGTCCCAGTCCGGGGGCTTTCATACCGAACAGCAGGGAGAGCTGCTGCCGGGGTTTCACGGTGATCACTTTCCAGCCGTCGATTTTATCCCCCGGTTCGAGGGTATCGCGATCCGGGCGGCCGTAAGTGACTTTATTACCGCACAGGTCATCCAGACGGGCGCGGACTGACCACAGAATATTGGCGTAAAAATAGCCGTCTTTGCCGCCAATCTGCTGCACAACATGCCACAGGGCATCGGCGGAGGCAGACGTATTCAGGGTAAAACCAGCCTGTTTGGGATAAAAACCGAAGCCCGGCCGCCAGCGGGCGCGGACTTCCGGGTCATAGCCCCAGTCTTCATTATCCACGGCATCCGCTTCATCTTTAAGGGTCTTGCGCACGGCATCATCAAAACTGAGCAGTGTCTGCGGGATCAGCGTCTGAAGCGGCTTTCCGTCGCCGGGCAGATCATATTTCAGACCCATAATCAGCTCTTTGGCAATACCTTCCGGCACCGTGGTGATCAGCCGCAGAAAGTGGACTGAAATCAGCCGCAGCGGGATCGGCAGCGGGAGCATCAGCCGTTTTTTGCCGCTGATGGTAATAAAGTGGCGGAACATCTCGAGATAACTGAGGTAATCCGGCCCTGTGGCATCAAAACGGCGGTTGCCGTCAGCGGGATGCGCCAGCAGACCGGTCAGGTAATTCAGCAGGTTTTCCAGTGCCACCGGCGAGGATTTTGAGCGCGCCCAGCGCGGCGGGGTCAGGATCGGCAGGTTGTACACCATGTCGCGCATGATCTCGAATGCCGCTGAGCCGGGTCCGACAATAATGGCAGCGCGGATCTCGGTGACCGGCACACGGCTGTCCGCGAGGATTTCGCCGGTCAGCCTGCGGGCAGCGAGGTGCGGGGAATCGCTGTCTTTGTGCTGCATGGCGCTCAGGTAAATCACTTCCCGCACCGCGGATTTATTCAGCATTTCCTGCACGTTTTCCGCCGCCAGGCGTTCCCGTGCCAGTAAGTCCGCCTCATCCGTCATGCTGTGGACGAGGTAATACACCACATCAATATCCTGAAACAGGGTTTCCAGGGTGGATTTATCATACAGATCCGCATAGCAGCAGCGGGTGTTTTCCCAGCCTTGTGCCTGCATCCACTCCACCCGGCGGGCGGCGGCAGTGACCTGATGACCGGCAGCAATCAGCTGCGGGATAAGATTCTGTCCGACATAACCGCTGGCACCCAGCACTAAAATCCGTTGTTGTGGCATACGTTTTCACTCTTCAGGTAAACAGGGCTATCAGCACCGGGGCAAACAGACTGAGAACAAAGCCGTGCACAATCGCGGCCGGGACAATCGCCACACCACCGCTGCGCTGCAATACCGGCAGGGTAAAGTCCATCGTGGTGGCACCGCCGAGGCCGAGTGCGGCGGCGCGGTGGCGGTTGATCAGCAGCGGGATCAGCATAATCGCGGCAATCTCCCGCGCCAGGTCGTTAAAGAAACCGACACTGCCGAGCACCGGGCCGAAAGCGTCTGTCAGCAGAATACCGGACAGCGAATACCAGCCGAAGCCGGAGGAGAGCGCCATCCCGGTTTTAACCGGCAGCCCGGCTATCAGTGCCGCGAGTGCACCGCCGAGCAGTGAGGTGACCACCACAATCAGCGAGACCAGCATACCACGGCGGTTGATCAGGATCTGGCGCAGCGTCATGCCGCTGTTACGCAGCTGGATCCCGACGAGAAACAGCAGGAAGATCAGCGCGTATTCACTGGCGGCCCCGGCAAAGGCGAGAAACGACCAGCCGAATAACCCGGTGGCAAAGCCAACCAGCAGCACACCACACAGTTGCAGGGATTCCAGCACCATATGCAGGCGGGAAGGTGGTTTTTGCTGTTTGTGAGCCGGCACCTGCCACGGGTATTTTTTGCCGTATAAAAACAGTCCGGCGAGGTTACAGCCCAGCACCATCACGGAAAAGGTCAGCGTGTACTGCACTATCACCAGCAGATTTGTCCCGAGGTTTTCCACCAGCGCCAGGCTTATCCCCATCAGAAACAGAATCACATACACCATCGCGCTCAGACCGCGGCCGATGATTTTTTTCAGTGCCGTGCTGCTGACCGGGATGAGATAACCCGCAATAAGCGGGGCGAGAATAATTAATAACCCTGAATACATGTGTGTCGTTTCCGTAAAATAATACTGCCTTTACTTATGTTCGTGTCAGTCTCTGGTTAAAAAGCAGACGATTATAGCGGCATTCTCACCAGAATTGCTACGTATCCCTCTGTTTTTGTGTTTAGTATAAGTCAAAACCGTTTTTATTTATTACATTGTGATAATACTTTATTGTGATCATTATTGTGACAGTATTGTCATAAAACAGGCGGTATCCGGCAAACAGTGAGGGAACTATGATTCTGGAAAGAGTGGAAATTCTGGGTTTTCGCGGTATTAACCGCCTGTCATTACCACTGACCGGCAATACGGTTCTGATCGGTGAAAACGCCTGGGGGAAATCCAGCCTGCTGGATGCCCTGACGCTGACGCTGTCACCGCAGGCGCTGAATGCAAAATTTGTCCTGAGTGATTTTTATCACGCTGCCGACAGCGACGCCGGGCCTGTCCGCCATCTGCAGATTGTCCTGACATTCCGTGAAACCCGGCCCGGACGCTCCCGCTCCCGCCGTTTCCGTGAACTGGCGCCGCTGTGGCGCACCAACGGGGATGAGTATCTGCGGATCAACTACCGTGTCAGCGCGGATCTGGCGGATGACAACACCATTACCAGTCAGCGCACCTTTCTGGATGAGGCCGGTGAGCCGCTGCTGCCGGCGGAAACCGATAAGTTTATCAGCGAAATTATCCGCCTCTATCCGGTGCTGCGTCTGCGCGATGCCCGCTTTATGCGCGGTCTGAAAAAAAATGTGCCCGATTGTGAGGATGAGGAATATGATCTCCGTACACAAACGGAGACCTTCAATAACCGGATGGCGGATCTGACCCGCGCCCTGGTGAGCAACCCGCAGACACTCTCCAATGATGATTTGCAGGATGGCCTTGAAGCCATGAAACAGCTGCTCAGCCACTACTTTGCCGAGCAGGGGGAGTATCTGCTCGATCGCCGTAAAGCCAAACGGCTGAATATCGAACCGCGTCAGCGGGCGTGGCAGGCGCTGGAAGGGATTAACCGTGTGGTGGCCGGCCCCAATCAGCGCAATGTGCGGCTGATTATCCTCGGCATGTTTGCCGCGCTGCTCCAGTCCAACAGCGGTCTGAAGCTCGACCCCTATGCCCGTCCGATCATTATCGTTGAAGACCCGGAAACCCGCCTGCATCCGATCATGTTGTCGGTGGCGTGGGGTCTGCTCAATCTGTTTTCCTTACAGCGCATTACCACCACCAACTCCGGCGAATTGCTCTCACTGGTTCCGATTCATGATATCTGCCGCCTGGTGCGGGAATCCACCCGTGTTGCCGCTTACCGGCTGGGAGAAAATCATCTGTCGCCGGAAGAGCTGCGGCGTATCTCATTCCATATCCGCTTTAACCGCCCGTCCGCATTGTTTGCCCGCTGCTGGCTGCTGGTGGAGGGAGAGACGGAAATCTGGCTGATGAACGACCTGGCAAAACAGTGCAATTATTACTTTGAGACAGAGGGCATCAAGGTGATTGAGTTTGCCCAGTGCGGTCTTAAACCTTTGTTAAAGTTTGCCAACAAAATGGGTATAGAATGGCATACGCTGGTTGACGGCGACGAAGCCGGTAAGAAATATGCAGCCACTGCCGCACACTTCTCATCGGGGCTCAATGATGTCGAGCAGGACAGACTGACCCGTCTGCCCGCGCCGGATATGGAGCACTTTTTATATCGCGAGGGGTTCAGCCGCCTGTATCACCAGGTCGCGGATATTCCGGAAAATATAAAAATGCCGGCCCGCCGGGTCATAACCAAAGCGATTCACCGCACCTCAAAACCGGATCTGGCGATTGCGATTGCCAACAATGCGGCGAGCCGGGGTGTGGATTCTATCCCGCTGTTGCTGCGCCGGATGTTTTCCCGCGTGGCATGGCTCGCCAGAGGGCGCGCTAACTGAGGAACAAGGTGTTAATGAAAGCAGTTTCAACGAAAAAAATAGTGACCGCCGGCATTCTGATTATTCTGATCGCCGGCGGTTTCTGGTTCTTCACCCGCGAAGACGCGCCGGTCAGCTATATGACAGCGGATGTGCAGCGCGGCACACTCGAAAAGAAAGTGATGGCCACCGGCAAGCTGGATGCACTGCAGAAGGTGGATGTCGGTGCGCAGGTCAACGGACAGTTGCAGACCCTGAATGTCAAAGAGGGAGACTTTGTTAAGAAAGGGGATCTGCTGGCGGTGATCGACCCGGTCAAAGCACAGAACGTGGTGATTGAGGCTGAGCAGACGGTCAGTGAAATCAAAGCACGGCTTAAGCAGGCAGAGGCGGAGTATGCCTTTGCACAGGCGACCTATCAGCGGCGGCTGGCACTGGCAAAAACACAGGTTATCTCAAAACAGGATGTGGACGAGGCACGGCGCAATATGGATGTGCAGCGTGCGGCGATTGACACCTACAAAGCCCAGGTGGCACGCAATCAGGCCACACTCGATACCGCCCGCAATGATTTGCAGTACACCAATATCCGTGCGCCGATGGACGGCGTGGTGACGGAGCTGAAAACCTTACAGGGCCAGACAGTGATTGCCATGCAGCAGGCGCCGACTATCCTCTCCCTGGCGGATCTCGATACCATGCTGGTGAATGCGGAAGTCTCCGAGGCAGATGTGGTGTATCTGAAACCCGGCCAGAAAGCCACGTTCAGCGTGCTGGGCGCGCCGGACAAATCCTTCAGCGGTGTGATCACCGATATCCTGCCGAAACCGCAGAAAATCAATGACGCTATTTTCTATTATGCCCGTTTTGAAGTGCCGAACCCGCAGCATGTACTGAAACTGGACATGACTGCACAGGTCACTATCGCGCTGGAAAACCGCGAAAATGTGCTGAAAATTCCGCTGGCGGCGCTGGGTAAAGAGATTTCCCCGACCGAATACGAAGTGCAGGTACTGGTGAATGGTCAGCCGGAAACCCGTCAGGTGACACTCGGCACCCGTAATGATGTGGAGGCTGAGGTGACAAAAGGTCTGACAGAGCATGAGAAAGTGGTGACCGGTATTGATGACGGCACAGCAGGATAATTCATGAGCGCATTATTAGAATTGCGGAATATTTTCCGCCGTTATCCTTCCGGGGACAGCAGTGTCACGGTGCTGGATGATGTCTCGCTGACTATCAGTGCCGGAGAAATGGTGGCGATTATCGGTCAGTCCGGTTCCGGTAAATCCACACTGATGAATATCCTCGGCTGCCTGGATACGCCGAGTGACGGGCACTACTTTGTTGCCGGGAAAAACACCGCAGAGCTGAGCGGTGATGAACTGGCGGCGTTGCGCCGCGAGCATTTCGGCTTTATTTTTCAGCGTTACCATCTGTTATCTCACCTCAGTGCGGAACAGAATGTGGAAATGCCCGCTATCTATGCCGGACTGAGTGCCCGTGAGCGCCGTGAACGGGCCACAGCACTGTTGCAGCGCCTGGGGCTGGGGGAGCGGCTGATTTACCGGCCGGGACAGCTCTCCGGCGGACAGCAGCAGCGTGTCAGTATCGCCCGCGCCCTGATGAACGGCGGGGAAGTGATCCTCGCGGATGAACCGACCGGCGCACTTGACAGCCAGTCGGGCAAAGAGGTGATGGCGATTCTGCGCCAGCTCTGTGACGCAGGGCATACGGTGATTATCGTCACTCATGATCCGTCCATTGCCGCACAGGCGGCGCGGATCATTGAAATCAAAGACGGGCACATCCTCAGCGACAGCGGATCAGTCATTAATCCGCAGGCGAAGGCGCTGGCCGCGAAACCACCGCTGAAAAGCAGCGCGTTCAGCCGTTTCCTCGGCCGCTTTAATGAAGCGCTGCTGATGGCCTGGCGGGCCATGGTGGTCAACAAGATGCGGACACTGCTCACCATGCTGGGTATTATTATCGGGATTGCCTCCGTGGTGACCATTCTGGTGATCGGGGATGCCGCCAAAGCGCTGGTGCTGTCGGATATCAAATCCATCGGCACCAACACCATTTTTGTCTATCCCGGCAAAGACTTCGGCAGTGATCCGGGACAGGATCAGCAATCCCTGAAACCCGGTGATGTGGATGTGATCCGCCAGCAACCTTACGTCTATGCGGCATCGGCGGAAATTGAGAACGGCGCGCGTCTGCGCAGAGGCAATCTTGACTCCGCAGCCCGTGTCACCGGGATCGGACCGGACTTTTTCACCGTGTATGACATGCGTTTCGGAGAAGGGCGTGCATTCTCTCCGGAGATGTATGCGCGCCGCTCTCAGGTTGTCATCATCGATATGAATACCAAACGCAAGCTCTTTCCGCATCAGAATAATGTGGTCGGGGAAATGCTGCTGGTGGGCAACATGCCGGCAACGGTGGTCGGTGTGATTGCAGATCGCAAATCCATGTTCGGTAACTCGAAAACCTTACAGGTCTGGATGCCGTACACCACCCTGACCGGGCGGCTGATGCAGCGCAACTATCTGGATATGATCTCCGTGCGTATCCGTGACGGTTACAACACCAAAAATGCGGAAGAGCAGCTGGTACGGCTGATGACGCTGCGCCACGGCAAAAAAGACACCTTCACCTACAACCTCGACAGCATTGTGAAAACCGTGGATAAAACCACGACCACCATGCAGCTCTTCCTGACCCTGGTGGCGGTGATTTCGCTGGTGGTGGGCGGTATCGGGGTGATGAACATCATGCTGGTCAGTGTGACGGAACGCACCCGTGAAATCGGCATCCGCATGGCAGTCGGTGCGCGGGCAGGGGATGTCATGCAGCAGTTTCTGATTGAGGCGGTGCTGGTGTGTCTGATGGGTGGGGCTA
>DVQE01000052.1:0-20193 GCA_018239585.1 Pyrrhopyge papius papius | reverse complement strand
TTTTGAGGGGCCGCAGAATGAAGAGACCGTCCGTCACTTCCTGGCCAAATTCCTGCCGTCTGAATCTGAAATCAAAACCGGTCAGGCGATTGAACTGATTGAAGCCGGTGATTTTCAGGCCGCCCTGCCGCTGCTGCGTGAAGCGCACCAGGCTGAGAGTAACAACAGCGAAATCACCCTGCTGCTGGCACAAACGCTGATGGAAGTGAAGCTGTCAGAAGAAGCTGAGAAAGTATTGAAGTCCGTCCCGATACAGGATCAGGATACGCGCTATCATAGTATCTTATCTCAAATTGAGTTACAAAAGCAGGCCGCAGACACCCCGGAAATCCAGGAACTGCAAAATACCTTTGCGGCAGAGCCGGAGAATGCGGCGCTCGCGGTACAGCTGGCGCTGAAACTGCATGAAGTACACCGCAATGATGAAGCCCTGGCGCTGTTATTCAGCTTCCTGAAGAAAGACCTGGCAGCTGCGGAAGGTCAGGTGCGTAAAACCATGATGGATATTATGGCGGCAATGGGGACTGCAGATAATACTGCCGCATCTTACCGCCGTAAGTTATACTCGTTACTGTACTAATTAATCACCTTACTGAATTATTTAATTTATTCATTACTTATAAGGATTTTGGCTCATGGATTTGTTCTCGCTGGGTTTTGTCCCGATTATTATTCTTATCGCCATCATTATTGTGGCGACCGGTGTCAAAACTGTACCGCAGGGCTTTCAGTGGACTGTTGAGCGTTTTGGCCGTTATACCCGTACACTGCAGCCGGGCCTGCATATCATCGTGCCGTTTATGGATCGTATCGGCCGTAAAATTAATATGATGGAACAGGTTCTTGATATTCCGTCACAGGAAGTTATCTCCCGCGATAACGCCAACGTCACCATTGACGCCGTCTGTTTTATTCAGGTCATTGACCCGGTGCGCGCCGCGTATGAAGTCAGCAACCTGAATTTAGCGATTATCAACCTGACCATGACCAACTTCCGTACCGTTCTCGGTTCGATGGAGCTGGATGAAATGCTGTCTCAGCGTGATTCTATCAACTCCCGTCTGCTGCATATCGTGGATGAAGCCACCAACCCGTGGGGGATTAAGATCACCCGTGTTGAAATCCGTGACGTGCGTCCGCCGAAGGAACTGGTGTCTGCGATGAACGCCCAGATGAAAGCAGAACGTACCAAACGTGCCGATATCCTCGAGGCGGAAGGTATACGCCAGGCTGCAATCCTGAAAGCAGAAGGTGAAAAACAGTCTCAGATCCTGAAAGCAGAAGGTCTGCGTCAGTCTGCCTTCCTGGAAGCAGAAGCCCGTGAACGTGCGGCTGAGGCGGAAGCCCGCGCCACCCAAATGGTATCGGATGCTATCGCTGACGGTAATATGCAGGCGATTAACTACTTTGTGGCACAGAAATATACTGATGCACTGACCAAAATCGGTGCAGCGGAAAACAGCAAAGTCATTATGATGCCGCTGGAAGCCAGCAACCTGATGGGGGCTATCGGCGGTGTGGCAGAAATGTTCAATGTGTCAAAAGACACTAAAGGTCAGGGTTAATCCGCATGATTGAGATGCTCGCATCACAGGCGGTCTGGTTCTGGCTCTGTTTCGGCGGCATCCTGCTGATTCTGGAGATGCTCGGTACCGGAGGTTATCTGCTCTGGAGCGGTGTGGCGGCACTGGTCGTCGCACTGCTGGCGTGGATTGTGCCGGGACTGACGCCCGAGTGGCAGGGCATTATTTTCGCGGTGATGACGGTGATTTGTGCGGTGTTGTGGCGTAATTTTCAGCGCCGCCGCCAGCGTAATGACAGCAGTTCACCGAACCAGGTCAATCACAAACTGATTGGCCTGCGTGCTGCGCTGCTGACAGAGACGGAAGAAGGTTACAGCCGTATCCGCCTCGCCGACGGCAGCTGGCGGGTTTACAGCCAGTCACCGCTGCCTGCCGGTACGGAAGTGGAAGTGATTGCCGTTGACGGTATTACACTGACCGTCCGCGCCGTCAGCCGGTAACTGACCGGAAAGATCATCATAAAACGGCCTCTGGTGACAGAGGCCGTTTTTATTTATCTCAATAATCTTGTCTCAATAACCTTACCGCATCACGCACCTTTAAAACGGTAGCGTTCATTCACGGAATTGGTCAGATCCTGCATAATAATATTGGTCAGTTTATCGGTGGTATTTAACGCGTCCTGCATCACTTTATTCTGGAAGTCCTGTAACAGTTGTTTGGCCTTAGCCGGGTCTGTTTTATAAATACTCAGATACTCTTTTTCCATTGCCTGTTGTTCTTTGGCAAACTGAGCTTCCTGTTTGCTGTATTCCGCCTGCACAATTTTCGAATATTTATTAAAGTCTATCATCGCCAGTGTCTGTAATTTACGGAATTTCCAGTGCGCGGAAACATTATCAGCCTGCGGCGAACCGATGGTATACGCTTCCGTGTAGCTGTCCGGCCCGTAATAAACCGGGACATAAACGGATAATGCCGGCATACCGAAAGCGATATAACGGACATTACCGATTTCTTTCGGTAAATCTTTGCGTACCTGTAAAATATGGGAGTGCTGGGTTCTGAATACCGAGATTGGTCGTTTGGTGGTATCCGGATAGGTGGTGGCATACGGGGATGTGCCGACATTCTCATAATGGTTGCGCAGCCCGGCTTTAATATCTTCCAGCCCCAGTTTTTTCGCCGGTTTTAAGAAGACAGGGAAATCATTGGATTTCACATCGTTAAAGTCGGTCTTAATTTCCGGGTTATACATTTTCTGCAGCACTAACACACGCGGGTAGTTGTAATAACCGTCACTTTTCGCGTCGTCTTTGGTATAGGCTTTTTTGAAATTAAACTCACCGTCTTTTTTCGGATCATATAAACCGTTTTTCTCAGCAAAGGAAATCAGTGTCGGAGATGACAGGTAATTCTCTTTGTCATTGATATCAAATTTTTCCAGGCGGCCCTGGTTTGCGGTGACATAATAGGTATTGGCTGGGATTTTCGCCGCCATCCATTGGTGACCGCTGCCGGTTTCCAGATACCAGATCCCGTCTTTATCAATAAAGGCCACACCGAAACCTTCACCGGCCCCTTTTTCTTCGATAATTTTCCCTAACCGCATCACCCCTTCTTTTGCGGAAGAGATATACGGTAATACCACATCCGGAATTGCATCTTCAATAATCCCGGTATCTTCGACATACGGGTCAATTTTTAATGAGGCATCATTGGCGAAAATCGTTTCTGTGGCACTGATCCCGACACCCGCGTCATTAAAACCGTTGGAACTGAAACGGAACTGACCTTTATCATTCCATTCCGGGATAGTGGTATAGCGCATTGCCTTTTCCGGCAGGGTATAGGTGAATTTATTTAAGTTAGTTTTAAACTCAGTGTCTTTATTTATTTTTTCCTGATTCACCTGCAGCACTTTCGGGTTTGCCGGATTCATATCTTCATTGCGGGCAATATATTGCGCACCATCTGAAGACGCATTTTCACCGACAAAAATAGAGGTACACGCCGTTGCATCAGAAATCACCAGTGCAGCCCCCACAGCAAGAGATAAAACACTACGTTTCATAGAGAACACCTTCCATTGAGTTATAAATTGCGCTTACGTTATCCATTACCCTCTGAATTTTCTTTTACGCAGATCGCATAATGCAAAGTCAATCACTGGATTATTCTCAAAACATGGTTTATTTCACTAAATTATTATTTTTTTACGGATAAGTGTTTTGATTAAAATGACGGATTATTTTTTCAGCCGGGGAATTGATCGGAAACAAAAAAGAGAAACAGAGATAATCTATTTTACCTGAGGTAAAAATTAAAAAATTTCACTGTGAGATCCGAGACGAGCCAGTTTCAGACAACGATCACCTTGTTTTTTATAAATCAAAATCAAATCAGGATAGAGGTGGCAATCACGAAATGTACGCCAATTTCCTTTAAGCGGATGATCAGCGTATTTTTCAGGTATAGGGAGATCATTTACCAATATATTCAGGATATTCTGCAGACTGTCATTTAACATCATACGGTAAATACCCTTAACTTCCCGTTTATAATCTTTTTTAAACTGAGATGAACGTTCAATCGTCCTTGCCATCCTGCAGATCCGCCATTAAATCTGAAATACTGTCAAATTTTTTGCCTTTCCCGCACTCCAACTCTTCTATTGCGGCCCGGGTACGTGCAGCATGACGATATTGTGTGCTTTTCACACAAAATGGCATCGCTTTCTGTTCAACAATCTGAATCATCAACATTCTTATCGCGTCACTCACTGTTAAGCCCATCGATTCAAGCGTTTCAATCGCTTCTGCTTTCAGCTTCGGATCAATTTTTGCTCTGACATATTCCACTTTAGACATAACCAGCCCTCAAAGCAGGTGAATAAACAGACGATAGTGTAGTCATACCGTAGTCATTCCACAATCAGATTAAGTACAGCCGAACTGATGACCCTGATCATAACCACAGCCATATAAACAATTTTTAAACCGCGCCGGATTGTCACATAAAAAAACGGCCCGCAGAGAGCCGTTTTATCTTACTGAATAAACTAATAATTACTTCACTTTACTGTTCACACTGCTGTGATCATTCGTGACAGAAATTCCCACCGGGGATTTTCCGTTGACGATCCCGTCCTTAACCGCACTGATAGCCTGTCCGGCGTTGAGCGGGAGTTCGCCGTGAATGCGGGTGCCGGTCTCTTTGACTGCCACTGAACGCATTTCCGTGTTACCCGTATCCGGCAGTCCGTCCAGCACCGCACCGGTCAGGATAGTGCTGCCGCCGGTACGCAGTTTACCCTGTTCACGGGCGGTCAGACCGGATTGCTGTCCCACCTGTTCTGAGGAGCGGGTTTCAAAGGACGCTTTAACATTGCCGCTCATCCCGGACGGGGATGTCAGGCCGGATTTAATCTTGTCCGCCATCGTACCCGCACCGGCTCCGGCATTTTCCCGCACAGAATCCGCCGCTTTATCCAGCCCGTTTTCCAGACCCGCTTTGATGTCATCCGCGAACTTCGGGGTACCGGCATTGGCCAGTTGTGCGAGGGTACTGCTGCCCTCATCATTGGTATGTGCCGCCGACAGATCCGCGTCAACGTTCAGAACGGATTCGGTGTTAGTCCGGCTTTCAACGATCAAATCACCACCGACACGCCCGCTGACCGTATCCGCCGTCAGTTTCCCGCCCCGGATCTGCGTGTCATTGCGGCTGTTCAGTGTCAGATTACCGCTGTCAGCAAGGGCGTTTTTCTGCGTTACCGTCTGCTGATTGTCGATCCCGCCCTTCAGACCGGCACTGATATTATGCCGCGAACCGGTTTCCGGATTTTCCGTGCTGTGTGAGGTGCCGATATTCAGGTTTCCGCCCGCATTCCGGTTGGCTTTGTCCGTGGTTTTCTGTGCCGATTCAATCACAATACCGCCGTCACGGGCAGTCAGTGCGGTATTTTGTGCATCAATCTGCGTGCCTTTCAGATGCAGCGCATCATCCCGCATGCCGTCCGCAGAAACAGAAACAGTACCGCCGCTGCGCAGACTGCCGCCGCGCTGGTCAGTCACGTTTTCAGACTGTTTGCTGATACTGAAATCCGCACCGCCGCCGAGTTTGCTGCCGGTCTCTGTTTTACCGCCATTAGCCTGTACACCACCGTGCCACTGGTGGCCGGAAAGGGTATTCGTGCTCTCCGCGCTGTTAAGCTGCGTGTTGTGCCCGCTTTTCACCGTCACATCCCCGTCACTGCTGACAGCGGTACCGTTGACGATCAGGTCGTTTCCGGCCTGTAATACCACCCCGGTTTTGCCCTCAATCACACCGGTTTTCGCCGTCGTGCCGCTTTCGTTATACACTTCACGTCCGCCGCTGAGGCCACCACCGGCATTTTTCGGGTTGAGCGATTCCACATTTACCTGCGCCCCGGCATCATAACCGCTGACGGTTTTGCTGTGAGTATCACCCGCCTGATCCAGCGTCAGATTGTCACCGGCACGGACAGAAATGTGTCCTTCCTCACTGCGCAGTGTATCGCCCTGCAATGCCGCATCACGCCCCGCCTGCACAGAGATACCCCCTTTCGCCGACAGTGAACCGGTTACCGCGTTACTGCTGCTCTCTGTTGCCAGACGATGACCGCCGCTGCCTTCCGCGCTGATCGCAACATCCTGTCCGGTGGATGTCGCCACACGCAGACTTCCTTTACCCTCTGTCACAGATTCAGCGTGATGATGTGTATCCGCTGACGCCACTGACTGATAATCGCCGGTATTGATCGCAATACCGCCGTTATCCGCCCGGTACTGTGTTCCTTCATCAAGAACACGATCCGTCGCGTTCACAGCAACCGATCCTGCATTAACAGAGGTGGTTTTCGCCTGTGTGTTTTCGCTGATGGTCTGCCGGTTTTCCCCTTTACCGCTCAGATCCACGCCAATATCCGGCAATCCGGTGGCAGCAGCACTGTCAGCCACCCCGGCAATATTGCCTTCCACGATATTTTCACCGGCTTTCGCCAGCGGACGGGAGACTTTGCTGTAATCCAGTGAGATCCCGAGACTGCCTTCGCCGCCTTTGGTGGTTTCGGTGGTGCGATCACGGTTGTGCGCCGCCCGGTGTTCCGAGTTTTGCGCCGTTTCCGTATAAGCGCCGCCCACCGTGTGTGACACGCCCTCCTGAGAAAGCGTTTTACCGGCGGTCAGGGTGAGATTGCCCTGCACCTGTGTGCCGGAGGTCACCGCCTGATGCTGCTCCTGTGTTTTACCGGTTTCAGTGTGACCACCGCTCAGCTCGCCGCCGAGTTTGTCCATGCCGCCGGTCAGATAAATACCGCCGTGAGATTCCCCTTTCTGCTGTGTCCGAATCTCATGGTTATCCGCTGCGTTCAGGGTGATATTTTCAGCCGAAAGCGCCGCATCCCCCTGCGTGGTGGTCAGAGAGGAGCCGGTAAGCGTGAGATCGTTTCCGGCGGTGACAGAGACACTGCCGCCTTTGAGTTCACTGCCCTGCTGCGTGACAGAATCCTGCTTTTGCGTTTCACGGGTATGGCTGATATCCAGACCGGCGCGGTATTGTTTATCTTCATCCTCTTTGGCATAACCGCTGATTTTGAGTGTGGTTTCTGTTTTGTCAGACTGTTTTTGTGCCTGTGCCGCACGGACATTGATATCGCCGGGGGTATCAATTTTCAGTGTGCCCGCACTTTCAATCAGGCTGCCGGCGATGGTGATATCATTTTTTCCTGCCAGCCGCAGATCCGCCTCCGATTTCAGCTCGCTGCGCTCCACACGGGTATCTTCACTGTTTTCGCGAAGGGTACTGCGGGTGATGTTAAACGCACCGCCATCACGGTTATCAATGTGTTTTGCTGTCCGGCTGATGCCGCTTTCAATTACCAGCGCCCCCTGCCCGGTCTGCACCAGACTGTCCTGTGTGCCTTTTACCTTACTGCCGGTGGCGGTCACGCCGTTGCCGCCGGAAAGCCAGAGCTTACCGCCTGCGGTAACGTCAGAGCCGTGCGCCGTCTCTTCCGTGGTGGCCCGGTTTTCACGGGAGCCGCCGCCGATACCGCCCCAGGATGTCACGTTCTCCTTGTGGCCCTGATGCTGTGTCGCGGTTTGCGTGCCGATAGTAAGATTATTGCCGCTGTTGATGATCATATCCTGTCCGGCGTGTATCTGTGCCGCCTGAGCCCGGATGTCATGACCGGCATTCAGTCCCAGATTGCCACCTGCCGTCAGTTCTGTTTTCACCAGTTGCTCTTTTGACGTGATATCGTCGTGTGTGCCGCTGAGCAGTTTTGCTGTCTCATTGCGTTTATTGCCGGACACCGTTTGTGTGCGGCAATTGGTCACGCTCTCAAGCCGGATATCCCCTTTGGCATCCGCACTGAGATGCGTTCCGGCCGCCAGTATTGCCCCTTTCAGGGTAATATCACCGGTTTTGGCCGCCAGGCGGATATCACCATCAGCCCGGAGATTGCTGGTTTCCTGCCGGATGCTTTCGTCTTTGCGGGTTTCGTTATTTTCCCACGACATCTTCCACTGATTAGTGGTACGGGTGTCTGACTGCGCAACCTGGTCGCTGTCGAGCGTGATGGATCCGGCCTGAACGGCAATCTCCAGCCCGTTCAGATCAGTGCCGGTCAGCCGGGCTTCCTGCTGTGACACCAGCGTGATATTTTTGCCGTCCAGCGAGGTGCGGGTGTAGCGCCCCTGCCGGGTTTCGCCGGTGACGGACTGTCCGCTGCGTTTGTCTTCTGTCCGGTGATGTTCGTTACGCAACTGTCCTTCTGTGCGCAGCGTATCGCCGCTCAGGCGGATATCCCCGCCGGTGATCTGTGCGCCGGTCAGTGTTAAAGCGCCCTGTGACTGCGCATCGAAACCATTCACGGCATCAATATTACCGGCCAGCTTCACGCCGCTGCCCTGCGCGGTATTCACCAGACGGATTTTCCCCGCGCGCATGCCGCCCAGATAATAGCTGTCCAGCGGAACCGCATTTTCACCGGCTGAAATGGTCTGCAAATCAGCGGAAACCGTATTGTTCCCGGTGATCACATTCAGTGCCGCCGCGCGGATCTCCCCGTCGGCATTAATCGCAGGTGCGACCAGATCCAGCACCTTACCGGTCGTGATCCCGTTATTGCCGATCGTCAGTGAATTTGTATTATCCAGCGTACTGTACGCACTGATCATCCCGTTCTCAATCAGCGGATTACCCACGATCAGCCCGGCATTATTGGTATTGATAAAGCCGCAGCCCTGACAGCTGATCCCGTTCGGGTTGGCAAGGATCAGATCCGCCGCCATGCCGAACACTTCCTGCTGACCCAGCAGCAGAGAGGGGTTACGGCTGATCACCTCGTTGAGGATCACCCCGGCAGCCTGCCCGTTCAGGTTTTTGTTGGCCTCCAGCATGCCCGCCAGTTGCGACTGCCCGGCGGTCAGGGCGTTATTAAAGACCGCACCCTGATTATCCACATTAAAATCAAGATACTGGTTATGAGACAGCCCGTTACTGTTCGGCGCTGTAATATTGACAATATCCGTTCCGTTTACCTGAGAAACCCCGGGACCGTTCAGGCCGCCGTCCGCCACAATCCCTGCAGCTGCGCTGTTCAGCGTGACAAAGGCCAGCGCCATCCACGCGGCCACCTTACCTGACGAAGAGAGTTTAAAGCGTTCTTTTTTCATTGTATTTCCTTACCATCCAACGACTGACGGAGCCGATCAGAACTGATATCCCAGGCGCAGGGAAAACAGGGTGTCCTGTGCGGGCAGTGCCGCCACAGAGGTCCGGGCGCGGCTGATTTGCGCATCCAGCTGTACGCCACCGTAACTGACATTCACCCCTGCGGCGATACCCGCGGCAGACTGCCATCCCGCCTGCCCGGACTGAGCCATAACCCGTCCGTAGTCCGCACCGGCGCGGGGCGTTACCGTGATCCCCTGCCGGATAAAACGGCGGGAAAGAGTGTTTTGCCAGTACCATCCCTTATCCGCCGATAACGAGCCGTCGTGAAACCCTCTGATCGCGCTGTTATCCGACAGTGTCAGCCACTCCACCCCGGGGAGGTGATCCTGTGTGTACTGACCGGCCAGATGACTGCTGAACAGCCAGGCGTCTTCCGACAGCGAAAACTGCTGAACATAGCTGAGTGACAATTTGCCTTTGGTGTATTGAGGATCCTAGCCCGGCAGCGTGTTCCGGGTATCCGCCCCGAACAGTGTGGTGCCCTTTTCCGCCGACAAAGAGGTGCTGATAACGCCGCCCGGTACCAGAACCAGCCCGGTGTAACCGGCTTGGGCGATACTCAGGGACGGGCTGCTGACGCCAATCAGTGTGTCATTGAGGTAGTTGCGGCTGCGTTTGTGTGTCATCTGCGCCATCAGTGAATCAATCCGTGAGCGGTTACGGAAGATGACATAATCCGCGCGCAGTGCAATCTGAGCGCTGTCCCCGCGCAGAATGACGTGGTTATAACGCAGCGCCTGACTGATGCGGTAACGGGAAAGACTGCCGTAAGTGCTGACCGTCAGTGCGCCGTAAGGCACGGAGTAGAACAGCATGCCGGAGCGGCTGTAACGCGCCGCCGGATTATCGGTTGTGGCGGAGCCGCTCAGGCTGACAAAATCAGATAATCCTGCCGGGCTGTCAGCGGTAACTGCGGCGCGGATAACATTGCGTCCGGTACTTTTCTGTCCGTAATTATCTGCGCTGAGAGAAAAACCGCCTGGGGTACCACGCTGATTAACCAGCCGGATCACCGATCCGCCCGGTTCGCTGCCGGGCAGAATATCCATCGTGACATGATTGGATTTCAGGCGGTTTGCCTGATCCAGCCCCTGCTCCAGTTCGGTGATTTTCAGCGGCTTACCGGCCAGAGCGGGAAACAACAGATCCGTATTAACGCCGCGATCTGCACCGTCGATCCGCTCCACCGTTCCTTCTGTCACCCCGATCCCCAGCTCGTGATAATCGTTGACCGGCAGAAAGCGGATCCGCGCGGTGATATAGCCTTTCTCCAGATACCGCGCCATCAGTTCCGCCACCAGCACATTAATGTCACGGCTGCGGATACACTCTGCAGGCAATGGCGAAAGTGAGCGTAGGTCGTCCTGAGATAATAGTGTGATACCGGAGAGATACACGCCGCTGACCGGCAGACAGTGTTCATTCTCTGCCGCACGCAGTAACGGCTCTGCGGGGGTGATCGTCGTCTGCGGCTTACACAGTTGCCGGTAAGTCTGCTGTTCCAGCAGATCACTGACCTGCTGTCCGGCATCCTGCATCGCCCGGCGCGAGGCATCAGCGCCCGGATTTTCCGCCGCAGCGGGGAAAGGTGCGGCATATACTAACGGGCAGAAAAACAGTCCCGGTAATACGATACAGCGGAATAATGTCAGCAGTTTGGTCAATTCGTCTTACTTATCCTTTGCGTCAGTTACCGCCGCAGCGGACAGAAACGCCGGTTTTCTCCGGTATAACGCCGGATGAAAAAAAGCCGCGCTTTTATCTGTTATCGGCAGAAATAAGAAAAACTTAACCGGCAGGATGTAAGACAGCGTCCGCCCGGCGGGCAGACGCGCAGATTATTTATGGCAGGCAGGTTTGCTGTGGCGGCAGCCGGAAAGATGCTCAATGATCGGACACTCGGCGCTGTCATCCCCGGGACAGGATTCCGCCAGCGCCAGCAGGCGGTTACGGATAGCCGTGAGCTCCGTAATGGTTTTTTCAATCTGCTTCACTTTACTCAGTGTCGCCGATTTCACATCCGCCGCGTGGCGGTTCGGATTACGGAACAGCGATAACAGCTCGCGGCACTCATCCAGCGTGAACCCGACCTCTTTTGCCTGGCGCAGCAGGGTCAGTTCATCCACATGCCGTTCACTGAAATACCGGTATCCGTTCTCACCCCGTTCCGGTGGCGTGATCAAAGATTTATCTTCGTAAAAACGGATCGCTTTTGGCGTTAAACCCGTTTTTTGTGCAATATCGCTGATATTCATAACTTCTCCTTGACCTTACCCTTGAGGGAAGGTTTAACATCATCGTAAATCAAAATTCCCGTTCCCCCGAACAGAATTTTTTCTCTTGCGCCGTGTGCTGATCTGCGGCTTGATGATGCGAAACATGTAAGGAAAAAAAGTATGGCTAATACCACTATTCTTGCGTTACAGGGGCTGTCCTGCGGACATTGCACCGCCAGTGTGAAAAAAGCACTCGACGCCCGCCCGGATGTTGAATCTGCGGTGGTCACCCTTGATTTCGCCAAAGTGACCGGCGATGCGGATGTGCAATCCCTCATCAGTACTATCGAAGATGCGGGTTACGAGGCTCAGATTGCAGACAAACCCGGTACAATTTTACAGCTTTCCGGGCTGAATTGTATGAAATGTGCCGCGAAAACGCAAAGTGCATTAGAAGCGGTTGACGGTGTTGCGGCTGCGGTGGTTGATACCAAAGAAGCGAAAGTGTACGGCAGCACTGATGCACAGGCCTTAATCAGTGCAGTGGAAGCCGCCGGTTATCAGGCAGTGGTGGCGGGAGAAAACGCCTCCCCAAAATCTGAACCGCTGACGCCGTCTCAGACTGAGTCAGCGGCAGCGGAGCACTGCGACATTCCGGCCACGCCTGACAATACCCCTGCCATGCCGGTAATTGAAGAGGACGACGACAGTCTCTCCTTTCTGCTCGACGGTATGACCTGTGCAAGCTGTGTCAGCAAAGTACACAAAGCGCTGCTCAGTGTGGACGGCGTGGAAAATGCCCGTGTGAACCTCGCGGAACGCAGTGCGCTGGTCACCGGTCACGCTTCTGCGGAAGCGCTGATCGCTGCCGTGGAGAAAGCCGGTTACGGCGCAGAGCTGATTCAGGATGATGCCAAACGCCGTGAGCGCCAGCAGGAAGTGGCGGTCGCTAACATGAAGCGGTTCCGCTGGCAGGCGGCTCTGGCACTGGCGGTCGGTATCCCGGTAATGATCTGGGGGATGATCGGCGACAATATGATGCTGACCCCGGCGAACCACGGGATCTGGCTGACCATCGGGATCGTCACCCTGGCGGTGATGGTTCTGGCGGGCGGACATTTCTACCGCAGCGCCTGGCAATCCCTGAAAAACGGCAGTGCAACGATGGATACCCTGGTGGCGCTCGGCACCGGTGCCGCGTGGCTCTATTCCATCACGGTAAACCTCTGGCCGGACGTGTTCCCGCCGCAGGCGCGTCACCTCTATTATGAGGCCAGCGCCATGATTATCGGTCTGATCAACCTGGGTCATATGCTGGAGCAGCGTGCCCGTCAGCGTTCATCAAAAGCACTGGAGCGCCTGCTGGATCTGACTCCGCCGACCGCCCGTGTGGTGACAGCGGAAGGGGAAAAAGATGTACCGCTGGCCGATGTGCAGCCGGGGATGATCCTGCGCCTGACCACCGGTGATCGCGTACCGGTCGATGGTGAGATCACGGAAGGCGAAGTGTGGATGGATGAGGCAATGCTGACCGGGGAGCCTATCCCGCAGCAGAAAACCACCGGCGATACCGTTTCTGCCGGGACCACCGTGCAGGACGGCACCGTGCTGTTCCGGGCCGCCGCGGTCGGCAGCAAAACCACGCTGGCACGCATCATTAAACTGGTGCGCCAGGCACAGAGCAGTAAACCGGAAATCGGTCAGCTGGCGGACAAAATCTCAGCCGTCTTTGTACCGGTTGTGGTGGTGATTGCCCTGATCGCCGGTGCTGTCTGGTACGTCTTCGGCCCTGCGCCGCAGATAACCTATGCACTGGTGATTATTACCACGGTACTGATTATCGCCTGTCCGTGTGCGCTGGGGCTGGCAACGCCGATGTCGATAATTTCCGGGGTCGGACGCGCCGCTGAGTTTGGTGTGCTGGTACGGGATGCGGATGCGTTACAGCAGGCAAGCATCCTCGACACCATTGTTTTCGACAAAACCGGAACCCTGACCGAAGGTATGCCGCAGGTAACGGAAATCCATACCTTTAATGGTTTCAGTGATGATGATGTACTGCGTCTCGCAGCAGCACTGGAAAGCGGTTCTAATCACCCGCTGGCCCGTGCCATCACTGAACGTGCGAAAGCGCTGACACTGCCGTCTGTTACTCAGTTCCGTACCCTGGCGGGGATGGGGATCAGCGGGGAGTCTGAAGGCCGGACACTGCTGCTGGGTAACCATGCACTGATGCAGGCACAAAAAATCAGCACCGCCGGGGAAGCGGATGCGCTGGTGCAGTCACAGGCCGGCAAAGGCGTGACCCCGGTCATGCTGGCGGTTGACGGCAAAATCGCGGCGATTCTTTCCATCCGTGATCCGCTGCGTGAGGACAGTGTCAGTGCGCTGGCGCGTCTGCACAAACAGGGATACCGACTGGTGATGCTGACCGGGGACAACGAAGTGACCGCACGGGCTATCGCCAAAGAAGCCGGTATTGATGAAGTGATCGCCGGTGTACTGCCGGACGGTAAAGCCGCTGCCATTGAAAAATTACAGCAGGCCGGACGCCGTGTCGCGATGGTCGGTGACGGTATCAATGACGCACCGGCACTGGCACGGGCAGATGTGGGGATCGCCATGGGCGGCGGCAGTGATATCGCCATCGAAACGGCAGCAATCACCCTGATGCGTCACAGCCTGCACGGTGTGGCTGATGCGGTGGCTATCTCGAAAGGGACACTGCGCAACATGAAACAGAACCTGCTGGGTGCCTTTATTTATAACACCCTCGGGATCCCGATCGCCGCCGGGGTGCTGTTCCCGTTCACCGGCACACTGCTGAATCCGGTCGTGGCAGGGGCGGCAATGGCGCTGTCATCCATTACCGTGGTCAGTAACGCCAACCGGCTGTTACGTTTTAAACCGAAAGATTAAATCATCAGTCACTATCTTAAGGGAGCGAATACTTCGCTCCCTTATTTTTTTCCTGCTGATTAACCGGATATGACTTATCAGGGTTGAAAAAAAAGCGCGCTTGCAGTCAACTAAGGTATCGTTTCACGACAGGAGTCGTCATGAAAACACTGTTCCGCCGGCTGAAAGATTACCTTATCCCGCCTGATCCGCAGGGTGGCTGCACCTGGCCCTCGGTTGACCTCACATTGCCGGGGGATATCTCACTGCATCTGGTCGGCAGTATTCATATGGGGTCGGAAGCCATGTATCCGCTGCCCGGCCCGCTGCTGGAAAGAATTAACCATGCTGATGGCCTGATTGTGGAAGCCGATATTACCCGTCCGGCACCACCGTTCCCGGGACAAGACCCGGAATCCCCCCGTCTGCCGGTAAGTGAGCGCTTACCGGAGCACCTGAGAAACGACTACCGCCGGTATTGTGAGGAACAACGCCAGCCGGTACAGACCCTGGATACCCTGCCTGCCTGGCAGGTGGCGCTGATCCTGCAGTCCGCCCAGGCACAAAGTCTCGGGCTGCGGCCGCATTACGGCATTGACTATCAGATGCTCAATGCCGCTCACGGACAGAATATCCCTGTTTTTGAGCTGGAAGGCACACAGGCACAACTGCAGATGCTGCTGGATTTCCCGGACGAAGGACTGAGCCTGCTGGAAGATACCCTGGCCTACTGGCATGACAATGCGCGGGCACTTCAGATTATGCTCGGCTGGTGGCTCGATTACCGGCCGGAAAAACTTGCGCAGCCACTGCCCGCCACCTTCAGCGAGCAGACATATCAGCATCTGATGATAAGCCGCAACGACGCCTGGAAAACCCGGCTGACGCAACTGCCGCCCGGCAATTATGTGGTGGCGGTCGGCGCACTGCATCTTTACGGCGACCATAATCTGCCGTCCATTTTGTGTTAAACTGGCAGGCCTTGTGACACTGCCGTCTGAATTATCTGCAAGGAAAGACCTATGACACCGGCTGTAAAACTTCTGGAAAAAAACCGGATTTCATTCACCCTCCATCCTTACGAGCATGATCCGAATGATCATAATTTCGGTGATGAAGCGGTTCGCAAACTCAATCTCGATGCCCGTCAGGTATATAAAACCCTGCTGGTGGCACTGAACGGTGATAATAAACACCTCGCCGTGGCCGTCACCCCGGTATCAGAACAGCTTGATTTAAAAGCCGTGGCTAAAGCCCTTGGTGTGAAAAAAGCGGAAATGGCCGATCCGGTGAATGCACAGAAAGTCACCGGTTATCTGGTGGGCGGGATCAGCCCACTGGGGCAGAAAAAACGTCTGCCGACCCTGATCGATGAGGGGGCTCAGGAATTTGCCACTATTTTCGTTTCCGGCGGCAAACGCGGCCTGGATATCGAACTGGCTCCGCAGGATCTGGCGAAAGTGCTGGACGGAAAATTTGCCCCGATCGCGAAACGGGACTGATAAACCGAATAAAAACCGGGGGGTGAAGTGCCCCCGATTTTTTATAACTCAGATAGTCAATTAGTTGTTTTTATAAATAATTTCACCTTTCGGTTCATAATCTGCGGCTTTCAGCGGTGAATGCGCTTCAATATAGCTTTTCAGCACTTCTGCATCAACAAAGCCGGTATTGACATAGCCCTGATGAGAATCAATTTTCGGATAACCATCCCCGCCGATCGCATTGAAGTTCAGTGTCGCCATACGGTAGGTTTTGGCCGGATCCAGCGGTTTGCCGTCAATCGTCACATCACTCACCGAACCGTCTTTATTCAGGGTCAGACCGACATTATAAAACTGTGCGTAAGCCCCCGAATCCGTTTTCATATTTGCCACGGTGGTCAGATACGGCAGTACTTCACTGCCTTTGAAATCGATATACACCAGTTCATTGGCAAACGGCTGCACTTTCAGCACATTTTTGTAGGTGATATCGCCCGGTTCGATAGAGTCACGCACACCGCCGCCGCTCATAATGGCGAAATCCGCATTCGCACGCTCTTTTTGTGCAGCCAGCAGCAGGTGCCCCATGCTGGTCTGTTCAAAACGAACTTTACTGCGATCACCTTCCAGTTTGCGGTCAACCGCACCGACTTTAATATTCAGCTGCTCATCACCCTTTTCCTGATACGGTGTCAGCAATTTCAGCATTTCCGGACTTTCGCTGATTTCAGCGGTGTAATACACCCGCTCTGATGTGCCATCTTCTTTGGTGACTTTCTTCTTCAGGTTCACCGGGATAAGCTGATAGTGCTTCAGCGTGAACTCACCGTTGCGGAACTGAAAATCCGCCCGTCCCACATACTTGCCCCATTCATGAGCCTGCACAATCCAGGTGCCGTTCTGGTTATCCGGCGCACACGGGGTGCCGGGAACGTAATCGGCGATTTTATAATTCTTGTTTTCCGGCTGCATACAGACCGGATCCTGTGAGTGACCGCCGACAATCATATCCAGATAACCGGCCGGCAGGCTGCGCGCCATTTCCACATCCCCGGGGGCGTTGGAGCCGTGATTGCTGTCATCGTAGTGACCCATATGGGTGGCGGCGATAATGATGTCCGGCTTTTCAGTTTCGCGCAGGGTTTCAACCACGTTTTTCGCTTCGTCTGCCGGGGCACGGAATTCGGTATCCTGGAAGTTACCCGGATTCCCGATTTTTGCCGTATCATCCGTTGTCAGACCAATTACCGCGATTTTCACACCCTGTTTATCAAAGATGGTATACGGTTTAAACAGACGTTCACCGGTGCTTTTTTTATAGATATTGGCGGACAGGAACGGGAATGTGGCCCATTTTTCCTGAATACGCAGCGTTTCAAGCGGATTATCAAATTCGTGGTTACCCAGCGCCATTGCATCATAACCGACCAGGTTCATCCCTTTGAAATCCGGCTCGGCATTCTGTAAATCAGATTCAGGCACGCCGGTATTGATATCACCGCCGGAGAGCAGCAACAGTGACCCGCCCTTTTCCGCCACTTCCTTACGGATGCCATCCACCAGCGTTTTCTGAGCGGACAGGCCGTATTCACCGTGATCGTTCTGCCAGAAATGGCCGTGGTGGTCATTGGTGTGCAGAATGGTGATGTCATAGGTTTTATCTTTTTCCCAGGCATTCGCCAGCGCCGGAAAAAGCATTGCAGATACCGCCAGCGCACAGGCTGTGGTTTTCAGTGTAAATGTCATGGTCATTCCCTGTGTGTCTGAATAATGATACCGGCACAGAAGCAACTCTCTCCGGCGTTCTGCTGAAAGTATGATGAAAATTCACAAATTTTTACACCGGTTATGGTAAACACAGTAAAAAAAAGTGCGACCTGAATCAATATTTTGTCATTTTCCGGATCCGCACAAATACGAGAACGTATCCTTAAAAAATCGTTAAATATCAATATGCAACAGAGAAAAATCGGGTATTTATCCACCCGGTGACAGTGCGGCTATTTTGTACTGCGAAGAGATTACCGTGCTGTTACCGGCATAAATATCGCAATTAAACCTGTTTTTTTCAGGTTATTTTTATAAATATATCATTATCGATATTAAAAACAGATTAAATAACCTCAACGCATTGTTAACTAACAATAATGTAAATAATTAAAGTAAACCAATGATGGCAGCAACGGGGATCACAAAGAGCAGAATAAGCTGAAAATAGTTAAAGCTGAATGGTATCTGCTGTTAAGTCCTGTTTTTTACATAATTAGTTATATTTTTAACGCGATTTATATCACGAAAACATGTATTATATTTATAGTCAGCCCACATCCGTTCACACCACAAATCAAAAGGAGAATGAAAAAAGTGCATTCAACGCCTCTTATCACAACTATTGTTGGCGGTCTCGTTCTCGCATATTTACTCGGTATGTTAGCGCAGCGGTTAAAGATTTCCCCGTTAGTGGGTTATCTGGCGGCGGGTGTGTTAGCAGGCCCTTTTACCCCGGGATTCGTTGCCGATGCGTCTCTGGCACCGGAACTGGCGGAAATCGGGGTTATTCTGCTGATGTTCGGGGTCGGACTCCATTTTTCACTGAAAGATCTGCTGGCGGTTAAAAATATCGCTATTCCCGGCGCTATCTGTCAGATAGCTGTCGCCACTATTCTGGGTCTCGGCCTTTCCAGTCTGTTCGGCTGGGGATTATTTACCGGGATCGTATTTGGTCTGAGCTTATCCACCGCGAGTACCGTGGTGCTGCTGCGTGCCCTGGAAGAGCGGCAGCTGATAGAGAGCCAGCGCGGTCAGATAGCCATCGGCTGGCTGATTGTCGAAGACCTTGCCATGGTGTTAACCCTGGTACTGTTACCGGCTGCCGCCTCTATCATTAATAATCCGGAATCCAGTGCCAGCACATCAGAACTGCTGATGAGCCTGGGCGTTACTATCGGTAAGGTCGTGGCATTCATCCTGATTATGATTTTTATCGGTCGCCGTGTGATCCCGTGGTTACTTGCCAAAACAGCTGCTACCGGCTCCCGCGAGCTGTTTACCCTGGCAGTGCTGGTGCTGGCGCTGGGTATTGCTTATGCCGCCGTCGCCCTGTTTGATGCCTCATTTGCCCTCGGCGCGTTCTTTGCCGGTATGGTGCTCAATGAGTCAGAGCTGAGCCACCGTGCCGCGCAGGATACCCTGCCGCTGCGTGATGCCTTCGCCGTACTGTTCTTTGTCTCTGTCGGGATGCTGTTTGACCCGATGGTGCTGATTAACCACCCGCTGGGCGTGCTCGGTGTACTGGCAATTATTATCATCGGTAAATCCGCCGCTGCTCTGCTGCTGGTGAGGATGTTCGGCCACAACCGGCGAACAGCCCTGACGGTTGCCGTCAGCCTTGCGCAAATCGGGGAATTCGCGTTTATCCTCGCCGGAATGGGGGTCACGCTGGAAGTCCTCAACCGCCAGGCCAATGACCTGATCCTCGCCGGTGCGATTGTCTCTATCATGCTCAACCCGGTGCTGTTCACGCTGCTGGATCGCTATCTGGATAAAACCGAGACGCCGGAAGAGCAGCAGGAAGAGGAAACGCTGGAAGAAATCACCCAGGTGCCGATCAATATCTGCGGACACACCATTATTGTCGGTTATGGCCGTGTCGGTGCGATGCTGGCGGATAAGCTGCATAATAAAGGTTATCCGGTTGTGGTGGTGGAAGATACCCGCGCCCGTTTCGAGGAACTCGCAGAACGCGGCTACCCTTCCGTGATGGGTAACGCGGTGGCACAGGATGTACTGGATCTTGCCCGTGCCGATTGCGCCAGTGCGCTTCTGCTGACTATTCCGAACGGCTATGAGGCCGGTGAGATTGTCGCCAAAGCCCGCGCCATGAATGCGCATATGACGATCATTGTCCGCGCGCATTATGACGATGAGCGTACCTATATTATGGAGCGCGGTGCAAACCGAGTGGTGATTGGTGAGTTTGAAATCGCCCGTGCAATGAGTTCTTTGCTGACGGAAAACCAGACTGACCATGAGTTCGGCTGCCCGGTCAATATCAATCCTGCGGCGGAAGCGGAGGCTGAAACTGAAGGCCGTTCACTGCATGATATGCTGCGCAAACCTGAAGCAGATGCCGCCCCGGAAAACCAGAATCCGCATCCGTCGGTATAATCTGTTTTAACCTGCTGAAATACAAGCCCGGTCTGACCGGGCTTTTTTATGCGCATATAAAAAATCCTGCCGGAGCAGGATTTATATCAGAGGATAATAAAAAGATACTCAGTCACTGAACACCATTATTTGTGCAGTTCT
>DVQE01000051.1:0-21432 GCA_018239585.1 Pyrrhopyge papius papius | reverse complement strand
TGACTCCGGTTCAATATCGAAATCAGGCCTTACAAACTACTTAACTAAAAGTGTCCAACTTTATGGGGTCACTTCATATTCTGACGGGGTTTTTGCGCTGTGAGGGGCGTTAATTACACACGGTTAAAGGCAAGAATACGGACTGAACGCAGGTCAGCCTGAGACTCGTCGGCAATTTTCTGAGTAGCTTGTTCTAATGCATCACGGGGGGACACACCGGCTTCGGTTTCTGTGATCTGATGCCCCTGTAAAGTGTCTCCGTTACGGGCACGCACTTTGTACGATACAAACCAATAATCCATATCATCACCTGCTTCTAGTCATTAATCGTTTAATCACCATAGCGGTTTACGGCACGGATTAATGTGACCGGAATCAATCATTTAATTGTTTTTCTGCCTGTGCGTTAACCATGATACCGATCTCTTCGAGGATTATTTCCCGTTCAAGCATCAGACGCCGGTCATGACTGCCGGAACCGGCGGACAGCAGCAGGATAATCAGCCCTGCTGAAACGGCGGAAATCAGGCATGACCAGCGATCCATCCCTGTTTTGTGTATCCCGGAGGCGGCAGCGTAAAGCCATCCCATCGTAGCGCCGCAGATAAAGCCGCTGATGTGTGCCACATTATCGGTGGCGGTATCATCATTATTGTGCAGTGAACTTAATAATGTCAGCAGGAGCAGTGAAATGATGGTTATCAGCAGATTTTTGTAACGCAGACGGTCAGCAACAGAAACCGAAGGATCTGTCCGCGCCCTTATCAGGTACATCATGACGGCACCGGCGATCCCCATAATGGCACCGGAAGCGCCGACACTGACGGTGATCGGAATTTCATACGCATTGAATCCGCCACGCTGAGACCACAACCATGTGGCGCTGACAAAAGAGGCGGCAATACCGCTGACCAGATAGATAAACAGCATCCGTATTTTACCGGCCATGGCTTCACAGTTAATACCGATGACGATAAGCGCGAGAGTATTGATGACCAGATGCACAGGGTCAGCATGCAGCGTCATGCTGGTCAGATACCGCCACCAGTCGCCGGTCAGTGACAACTGATACACATTCGCACCCGCCAGCAGCAGGTTATACTCCTGCTCCGGCAGTGGTGAGGCATAGTGCAGCTGCCAGAACCAGACCACGATATTAATCAGGGCAAAAAGCAGGGTAAGCCACATGGCGGAAAACCGGTATGCCGGCCGTGAAGGCAGAACCACATCACCCCAGGGATTTATGTTATTCATGATTATGCTACGGATAATTTGATTTGATTAAGCCTGTTTAAGCGTCAGGCGGGCTGTAAACAAGAAAAAGCCGGGATCATTATCCCGGCTCCGGCAGATGCGGATAACCGCAGCAATTAATTATTTTCCAGCCATTCGGTGTGGAACACGCCGTCTTTATCAGTACGTTTATAAGTATGTGCACCGAAATAGTCACGCTGTGCCTGGATCAGGTTCGCCGGCAGTACCGCGCTGCGGTAGCTGTCATAATAGGCGATAGCGGCAGAGAAGGTCGGTGTCGGGATACCGTGCTGAACGCCGTAGCAGACCACATCACGCAGCGCCTGCTGATATTCATCAGCAATCTGTGTGAAGTAAGGGGCCAGCAGCAGGTTAGCCAGTGCCGGGTTTTCCGCATACGCGTCAGTGATCTTCTGCAGGAACTGGGCGCGAATGATGCAACCGGCGCGGAAAATTTTCGCGATTTCGCCGTAGTTCAGATCCCAGTTGTACTCATCAGAGGCAACGCGCAGCTGTGAGAAGCCCTGTGCATAAGAGACAATTTTGCCCAGATACAGGGCGCGGCGGACTTTCTCGATAAATTCCGCTTTATCGCCGCTGAATGCTGCTGTTTTTGGTCCTTTCAGCACTTTGGATGCCGCAACGCGCTGGTCTTTCAGGAAGGAGATATAACGGGCAAATACGGATTCAGTGATCAGCGTCAGCGGCACACCGAGGTCGAGTGCGCTTTGGCTGGTCCATTTACCGGTGCCTTTGTTAGCGGCTTCATCGAGGATCACATCGACCAGATAGTTGCCATCTTCATCTTTCTTGCGGAAGATATCTTTTGTTATATCGATCAGGTAGCTGCTCAGTTCGCCGTTGTTCCACTCGCTGAATACCGATGCCAGTTCATCATTGCTGATGCCGAGGGCATTTTTCATCACAGAATACGCTTCGGCAATCAGTTGCATATCGCCGTATTCGATACCGTTGTGCACCATTTTGACATAATGACCGGCACCGTCAGCACCGATATAGGTCACACACGGCTCACCTTCGGCTTGTGCTGCGATCTGTTTCAGGATCGGGGCAACCAGTTCGTAAGCTTCTTTTTGTCCGCCCGGCATAATGGACGGCCCTTTCAGTGCGCCTTCCTCACCACCGGAAACGCCGGTGCCGATAAAGTTAAAGCCCTGTGCGGACAGCTCTTTGTTACGGCGGATGGTGTCCTGAAAGAAGGTGTTACCGCCGTCGATCAGAATGTCACCTTTATCGAGATGCGGGGTGAGAGACGCGATGGTTTTATCGGTAGCTTCACCGGCTTTGACCATCAGCAGGATACGGCGGGGTTTTTCCAGGGAGTCAACAAACTCTTCAATGCTGTAGCTGGGAACCAGTTTTTTCCCCGGGTTTTCAGCAATCACTTCATCGGTTTTATCAGAAGAGCGGTTAAAAACAGAAACAGAATAACCGCGGCTTTCGATATTCAGCGCGAGGTTACGGCCCATAACGGCCATACCGACAACACCAATTTGTTGTTTGGACATGAAGACTCCTTCAGGAATTGACCCGTGACTAACGACGATTTCGTTAGCTGACTGTTAATTTCGTCACAGTTTAACGCATGTAAAGGCTGCGTGGTAGCGATTGATGCAAACGGTATCGTCATTGCGCACAACAGGAACAGCGGCAAAGTGCGGAATTTTTTATTGCTATTTAGCCGGACAATCCGCATTATTTCATCTGCAGCATAAGCTGTGTGAATAAAAGGTAAAACTAACCGTATGGAATGGATCGCTGATCCGTCGATTTGGGCCGGCCTGGCCACACTAATCGTACTCGAAATTGTTCTTGGTATTGATAACCTCGTTTTCATTGCCATTCTTGCCGATAAACTTCCGCCTGCGCAGCGTGACAAAGCCCGTATAACCGGTCTGCTGTGTGCGCTGATCATGCGTATTATTCTGCTGTTCAGCCTCTCCTGGCTTATCACGCTGACCAAACCGATGTTTACGATGTTCGGGCATGCATTCAGTGCGCGTGACTTAATTATGCTGATCGGGGGACTGTTCCTGCTGTTTAAAGCCACGATGGAGCTGAACGAACGGCTGGAAGGCGGTGAGCATAACGACGGACAGCAGCGGAAAACCTCGAAATTCTGGGCGGTGGTGGCACAGATTATTGTGCTGGACGCCGTCTTCTCGCTGGACTCGGTGATCACGGCGGTCGGGATGGTGGATCACATCGGTGTGATGGTCACCGCGGTGATTATCGCTATGCTGCTGATGATCTGGGGCAGCCGTCCGCTGACCCGCTTTGTCAATGAGCACCCGACCATTGTTATCCTGTGTCTCAGCTTCCTGCTGATGATCGGTTTCAGTCTGGTGGCGGAAGGGTTCGGCTATCACATTCCGAAAGGTTACCTCTACGCGGCGATCGGTTTCTCCATCATGATTGAAATGCTCAATCAGGTGGCGATGTTTAACCGCCGTAAGTTTCTGCGCGGGCGGAATTCCCTGCGTCAGCGTACAGCGGAAGCAGTACTGCGTATTCTGAGCGGTAAACGTGAATCATCGGAGCTGGATAACCGCACGGCGGATTTGATTTCCGATAATCAGGATATTTTTGATCCGGAAGAGCGGCAGATGATTGTCCGCGTACTGGGGCTGTCTCAGCGTAACGTCAACAGTATTATGACCTCGCGTCATGATGTGGAAATGCTGCGGATTGATGCAACCAGTGATGAAATCGCCGCATTGCTGATCAAAAACCCGCATACCCGTGTAGTGATTAAAGGTTCGGGGGATGATGATGAACTGCTGGGGGTGGTGCATGTGATTGATTTGCTGCATCAGCGTTTACAGCAGGACACGCTGGATCTGCACGCGCTGATCAAACAGCCGCTGGTGTTCCCGGAGCAGTTGTCATTACTGAAAGCGCTGGAGCAGTTCCGCCAGGCGCAGACTCACTTTGCCTTTGTGGCAGATGAGTTCGGTTATGTTGAAGGGGTGGTGACACTGACGGATGTAATGGAAACCATTGCCGGTAACCTGCCGGTCAGCGGTGTTGAGAATGATGCCCGCCATGACATTCAGTTTACGGATGATAACAGCTGGATCACCAACGGTTTTATGCCGCTGGAAGATCTGATCAATTATATTCCGCTGACACTGGACGAAAAACGGGAATATGAAACCGTGGCCGGATTGCTGATGGAGCATTTACAGCGCCTGCCGAAAGTCGGTGAGCAAATCAGAATTGACGGTTGTCTGTTTGAACCGCTGGAAATTCAGAATCACCGGATTAACCGCGTGAAAATCACACTGCCGGAAAATCCGGAAGACCTTGATGATTAACCGTTAAAATAATGACGCCGCCGGAAACGGCGGCGTTGTTCTCTTACCGTGCCGGTTATTCCGCCGGGGCACACTCAACATCACTGAAAATCTTCTGACTGTTTTGGCACGCGGTTTACACTTCCGCGGGCAGAAGCCGGGCAGGCGGCAGACATTCAGATTTTGACACACAATAATTTTACATTCTCTGCTTTCTCTGCTTTATTTTTACTGTCAATCGTATACCCTGCAAACCCTGAATTGTGGTTATGTATCAGATTTCTGAAAGGATAAAAAAACCGCCTATGTCCGTTGTTACACTGATCCTTGTTTTTTTGCTGGCTGTGATTGCCAGCGTGTTTATCTCCCGCCTGCTGGGAGACAAAATCCCGTTACCTTTTATTCAGATTGCCATTGGTGCGGGGTTGTCACTCTTTGGTTTTGATGTGGAGTTTGAGCCGCATCTGTTCCTGTTCCTTTTTATCCCGCCGCTGCTGTTTCTTGATGGCTGGCGTATTCCGAAAGAAGCGCTGTTCAGTGATATCAAACCGATTTTCTCGCTGGCCATTGGTCTGGTGTTTTTCACCGTTGTCGGCATGGGGCTGTTTATTCACTGGCTGATCCCGGCGGTTTCTCTGGCTGTTGCTTTTGCATTAGCGGCGATTTTGTCACCGACAGACCCGGTGTCTGTGGCGGCAATGACGGTCAATGCACCGCTGCCGTCCCGTATGGCGCATATTCTGGAAGGGGAATCCCTCTTTAATGATGCCAGCGGCCTGGTGTGCTTCAGTTTTGCGGTAGGCGCGGCACTGACCGGGACGTTCTCCCTGCCGTCGGCGGCCGGGAAGTTTATGCTGGTGGCGCTGGGCGGGATTATGGTGGGCCTGCTGATTGCCATGTTTATCGGGAAAGTGAACCAGTTCCTGGTGCAGCGCACCGGGGAAGACCCGGCGATTCAGATTATGATCAGTCTGCTGATCCCGTTTGTCTCTTATCTGGCTGCGGAGCACATGGACGTGTCAGGGATTCTGGCGGCAGTGGCGGCCGGTATTGCTATGCACTATGAGCGTATTGTCGGTCGTATGCAGTCTGCCACCCGCATGCAGAGCAAAGCGGTCTGGGATACCGTACAGGTCGCGCTGAACGGCATGATCTTTATTCTGCTGGGTGAGCAGTTACCGGAAATGTGGCGCTCCGTGCCGCAGGTGGCAGCGGATGCCGGTGCCTCCGCGCCGTGGGTGCTGCTGCTGTATGTGGTGATTATCACGGTTGGTCTGGCACTGCTGCGTTTTGCCTGGGTATGGGTTGCCATGACACTGACGGTGTTCCGTCAGCGCCGCAAAGGTAAACAGTCTGATATGCCGCATCTGCGTCTGATGGCGATTATGGCAACGGCGGGTGTGCGCGGGGCGATTACCCTTGCCGGTATCCTGACTCTGCCGGTGCTGATGAATGATGGTTCACCGTTCCCGCACCGGGATCTGGCTATCTTCCTCGCCATGGGCGTGATCCTGTTTTCACTGGTGATTGCCGCCGTTGCACTGCCGGTGCTGACCAAAGGGCTGAATACCGACTTACCGCACGATAATGAAGAGCTGAACGCCCGGTTCACCCTGAATGAAGCCGCAATGAACAATCTGCGCGGGCAGATGGCTGAGCCGCTGGAAGACATTGATGAAATGACACTGCGCACAGAAGTGGGGACTCACCTGCTGGAGATCTACGGTCGTCATCTTGACAGTAACAGTGATGACCAGACCGCCGGATTTGACTGGCACAATGTGATCCGCATGGAGCGGCGGATGTCACTGACAGCGCTTCAGGCGGAGCGTGATGCGCTGAAACAGCTGCGCAAGAGTAAGAATATCAGTGAGCACACTTACACGCGGCTGGTGCAGGAGCTGGATCTGAAAGAAGAGGCGCTGAAACTGGCGCTGCACTGACAGTCACAGAGTAAAAATCAAAAGACCCGCACAGTGCAGTGCGGGTCTTTTTTTTACATCACAACACTGCTGCGGGTATGTGCCTGCAGAACCCGTGAAGCGGTCTGTGTCATGGTATCGTTGATTTCATCGAGCCAGTGATGAACCTGTTCTGCGGATAATTGCAGCGACGGGCAGTCCCGGTCTTTCTGGTTGTTCTCTTCCAGCAACAGCACCAGTTCGGTATCCAGCAGGGACTGGATCATATCAATCCACAGGCCGATTTGCTGATTCAGCGGTTTTCCGGCCGGAGAGGTGATGCAGTAGCGGTTGAGCCGTTCACTGGCGGTATACTGAAAATCATCCCGCAGTGCCATCCGTTCTGCCAGCGTGGCGGCTTCAGGTGCGGGCAGCGGAGTACCGAGACAGGTAAACGCATAACTGTCTTCCCGGGTAAACAGACTGTCATTCAGCCGGATCCGTTTTTCCTCATAATGCATCAGCATTTCGCGCAGCAGGGCGCTGACCGCAAAAAAGTGATCAGTTTTATGGAACTGGCTGCCGTTAAGATAAGGGGTACTCAGCTCCCGGCGCAGGGCCTGTTCATCTTCTTCGGGAGAGGAGATAAAACGCCTGCGGGATTTCTGTGTTTTGAACCAGCGGCGCCAGCGGTGGCGCGACAGATACAGCAGCAGACTGAGCAGCAGCAGATAATAAAGCGAGTCTAAAAGTTCGTCCTGCATAAGCGCCTTCCCAAGCAAAAATCAGAGTTCACGGCGGACAAACGATACTGTTTCAGGATCGGCAATCCGCTGATAGTCCTTTGTGTTCAGAATAATGGAGCATTCCAGGCTGCCGGCATTAAAGGCCAGTTCACTGAAACGCTCAAATAACATCGGGTCGGCAACAAGACGGAGATCGGGGTGGAAACTGAACGGGGGGATAGCACCGAACACACACTGTGTCAGTTCGGCTGTCTCTGCCGGACTGGCGAGAGAGGCACGGGTGCCGCCGGTTTTTTTTGCCAGTGCCTGTAAATCCGCCTGCTGATCAGAAGGCAGAATCGCAAGGACATACTGACGGATACCGTTTCCCTTGACGTGACAAACCAGTGCTTTGGCGCCCTGACCGTGGTGTGTGCCGCGCACTCTGGCGACCTCTTCCGTTTTCCCTGCGGAGGCATGATGTACCACGCGGTAGCGGGCATGATGTTCATCCAGCCGGGCGGTCAGTTTCTCAAAAATCGGGTTCATATCACTCAGTATCTCTGTCTTTGTTGCCAATCTCCTGCCTATTATAGAAGGTTACGGCAACAAAAACAGCGGACAAAAAGGGATTTCCCCCGCTTTCGGATTAACGGTGACGGGAGCGAAGTTCTTCAATAACCGCGGCCAGATCCAGATCCGCATCCTGGAGCAGCACCAGCAGGTGATAGAGCAGATCCGCGGATTCCGAGGTCAGCTCCGCTTTATCGCGGACAGTGGCGGCCAGTGCGGTTTCCACCCCTTCTTCACCTACTTTCTGGGCGATACGTTTGGTCCCGGCAGCGTAAAGTTGTGCCGTGTAAGAGCTGTCAGGATCGGCGGTTTTGCGGGATTTTATGACAGATTCCAGTTCATACAGGAAACCCTGAGCCGTTTGTGCGGGAGCAAAACAGCTGTTGGTACCCTGATGGCAGGTCGGGCCGATCGGGGTGACCAGCGCGAGCAGCGTGTCGTTGTCGCAATCTTTAAACAGGTCTTCCAGGTTAAGGAAATGCCCGGACGATTCCCCTTTGGTCCACAGCCGCTGTTTGGTGCGGGAATAAAACGTCACGCGTTTTTCGCTGATCGTTTTGTCCAGTGCGTCGCGGTTCATGTAGCCCAGCATCAGCACATCACCGGAGACGGCGTGCTGTACAATAACCGGCAGCAGACCGCCGGTTTTCTGCCAGTCCAGTTGTGCGATTTCCTGTTCCGTGAGCATCGTATGTTACTCCTGTATTCTGACAACGATCCCGTCGCGGGCAAGTCCGCGTTTCAGGTCGCCGATATTAATAATCTGTTTGTGGAAGACGGAGGCGGCAAGCGCGCCGTCCACACCGGCCTGTAAAAAGGCATCACGGAAGTGATCCGGATGACCGGCACCGCCCGAGGCAATCAGCGGTACCTGACACACCTCACGCACTTTTTTCAGCTGCTCCAGGTCATAGCCGTTGCGCACGCCGTCCTGGTTCATCATATTGAGGACGATCTCCCCGGCACCGAGCTGCTGCACTTCCTGCACCCAGTCGAGGGTGTTACGGGAGGTGGCAATGGTGCGTTTTTCATCACCGGTAAACTGATAGACCTGATAGTTTCCGCTTTCCGCATCGTGCCAGGTATCGATCCCGACGACAATGCACTGCACACCGAAGCGGTCAGCCAGCCGGGTGATGAGGGTAGGGTCACTCAGCGCCGGGGAGTTAACGGAGATTTTATCCGCCCCGAAACTGAGGATCGCGGCAGCGTCTTCGGTACTGCGGATCCCGCCGGCGACACAGAACGGAATATCAATCACTTCCGCTACTTTGGCGACCCAGCTTTTATCCACCACACGACCATCAGAGGAGGCGGTGATATCGTAAAATACCAGCTCATCCGCGCCTTCTTCGGCATAACGGCGGGCGAGGGGGACGATGTCACCGATGATTTCGTGATGACGGAACTGAACCCCTTTAACCACCTGTCCGTCACGGACGTCCAGGCAGGGAATTATGCGTTTTGCCAGCATGCGATAGCCTCCGGTAATGTCATTTTGCCGTCGAGCAGCGCCCGGCCGACGATCACGCCCGCCACACCGGTGGCAGGCAGCGGGGCGATATCACTCAGCCCGCCGATACCGCCGGATGCCTGAAAGGCAATCTCCGGGAACGCGGCACAGATTTCCAGATAAAGCGCCACATTGGAGCCCGCCAGGGTACCGTCTTTTGAGATATCGGTACATAACACGTGGCGCAGTCCGGCAGAGGCGAAATTGCGGATCACGTCTTCGATGGTCTGTTCTGACTCTTCCTGCCAGCCGCTGACCGCCACCCGTTTTTTGCCGTCCGCACCGATGCGCACATCCAGCGCCAGCACGATGCGTTCTGCTCCCCAACGGGCAAACCAGCGTTTTACCTCTTCCGGGGATGTGACCGCTGTGGAGCCGACCACCACGCGGGCGGCACCGGCATCAAGCAGGGCAGCAACATCCTCTTCAGTACGGATCCCGCCGCCGATCTGTACCGGCACACTCACACCCGCCAGCAGTGTTTTCAGCAACGGGATCTGGCGTTTCGCCGGGTCTTTGGCACCGGTTAAATCCACAAGGTGCAGCAGTTGCGCCCCTTCGCGCTCATAAGCCTGTAAACGGCTGAGCGGATCCGCGCCGTAATCGCGCTGTTTTGCATAATCGCCCTGGTGAAGGCGCACTACCTGTCCGTCAATTAAATCCAGTGCGGGAATGATCATGACGATTTCATCTCCAGAAAATTTTTAATCAGTGTGATGCCGGTTTTGCCTGAACGCTCGGGGTGGAACTGCACGCCGTAAAAATTATCGCGGCAGAGAACACTGCTGAATGCCTCACCGTACGTGGTGGTTGCAGCCGTGGCGTCACTGACGGGGCAGGCGTAACTGTGGACAAAGTAAAAATAGCTCTGCGGCGCGATATCACGGAACAGCGGCAGATCGGCAGTAAATCCGACGGTATTCCAGCCCATGTGCGGCACCGGCAGACCGTCAGGTGTCATTTTTTGTACCGGGGTATCAATCAGGCCGAGCAGGTCAATATTACCTTCTTCGCTGGTGGTGCCGAGTAACTGCATGCCGAGGCAAATCCCCAGCACCGGCTGGGTCAGGGAGCGGATGGTGCTCACCAGCCCGCGCGCGGTCAGATTTTCCATTGCCGCCCCCGCTGTCCCGACTCCCGGCAGAAAGACTTTATCTGCCTGTCGGATAAGGTCAGGGTCGGCGGTGACCAGCGGCTGATAACCCAGACGCTCAACCGCGTAGCGGACGGAGGCGATATTGGCACAGCCGGTATCGGTGATCACGATGCGCATCACAGCACCCCTTTTGAACTCGGCAAAACATTGCCTTCCACGCGGATGGCCTGGCGCAGTGTCCGTCCGAACACTTTAAACAGACTTTCGGCTCTGTGGTGATCGTTCTTCCCTTTGGTTTTCAGGTGTAACGTGCAGCCCATGGTGTAGGAGAGTGAGCGGAAGAAGTGCTCAATCATCTCAGTACTCAGGTCGCCGACACGCTGATATTTAAAATCGGCTTTGTATTCCAGGTGCGGACGGCCGGAGATATCCAGGGCGCAGCGGGCAAGACATTCATCCATCGGCAGGGTAAAACCGAAACGGGTGATGCCGCGCTTATCGCCGAGTGCCAGTTTCAGGGCTTCGCCCAGTGCCAGACCGGTATCTTCCACGGAGTGGTGATCATCAATCACCAGGTCGCCGCTGACCTGAATATTGAGGCGGAAACCGCCGTGGGTGGCAATCTGATCCAGCATGTGGTCGAAAAAGCCGACCCCGGTGCGGATGGTGCTGCCGCCTTCGCGGTCGAGCCATACTTCGGTGATAATATCGGTCTCTTTGGTTTTGCGCTCCACGCGGCTGTAGCGGTCACGGCGGGTCAGCTGCTCTGCGATACTGTTCCAGTCAGTGCCCGGCTGACCGTAACGCAGGCCGGTAATGCCCATATTTTCCGCGAGCTGAATATCAGTTTCGCGATCGCCGATCACATAGCTGTTTTGTGCGTCGATCACGCCCGGCAGCAGGTATTTTTCCACCAGTGTGATTTTCGGTTTGCGGCAGTTGCAGTTATCCGCCGGTTTGTGCGGACAAATCAGCACCTCGTCAAAGGTAATGCCCTGAGAGGTGAAAATCTGCATCATCAGCTGGTGCGGCGCCTCGAAATCCGCCTGCGGGAAGCTGTCAGTGCCCAGTCCGTCCTGGTTGGTGACCATCACAAAGCGGTATCCGGCCTCTTTCAGCTTCAGCAGCGCGGGGATCACATCCGGCTCAAAGGCCAGTTTGTCTAATCTGTCCACCTGAAAATCCACCGGGGGTTCGGTGATCAGGGTGCCGTCGCGGTCAATAAATAAAACGTTCTGTGTCATGGTATCCGTTGTCCTCAGATTATGGTATTTCAAGCGCGGCGATAGCGGCAATCACCCGCAGGCATTCTGCCCGGGTGCCGACAGTAATGCGCAGACAGTTTTCCAGCCCGCGTTGTTTGCGCTGGTCACGCAAAATAATTCCCTCATCCCACAGACTGCGGAAAACCCGTTCCGCATCACGGAAACGCACCAGAATGTAGTTGGTTTTGCTCGGGAAAACGGTTTCCGTCAGCGGCAGTTTTTGCAGTTCATCACACAGCATCTGCCGGTTGCGGCAGATTTCGCTGACGCGCGCCTGCATCACGGCAATGCCTTCCGGCAGCAGGGCTTCGGCAGCAATGGCTGCCACCGGGGATGACAGCGGATACGGCGCGATCACTTTCATCAGCACATTGATAATATCCGCAGAGGCCAGTGTGAAGCCGCAGCGCAGTCCGGCGAGGGCAAAGGCTTTGGAGAGCGTGCGCAGGATCACCAGGTTCGGGTATTCTTTCAGCCACGATGCCACGCTGAACTCAGGGCAGAACTCGATATAGGCCTCATCGACCACAATCAGCGCCCGGTTATCCACGATATCAAACAGATAACGCAGATCCTGTTCGCGGATCGGGTTACCGGTCGGATTGTTCGGGTGGCAGACATAAATTACTTTCACGCCGCTGAGACTGGCGGCGATACTGTCCAGATCCAGCTGCCAGCCATCCAGTGACGGCACCACTTTCTGTGCGATACCAAAGGTTTCCGCACTGACGCTGTACATGCCGTAGGTCGGCGGGCAGAACAGCACCGCATCTTTCCCCGGCTCGCAGAAAGCGCGGATCAGTAATTCAATACTTTCATCCGCACCACGCCCCGCGATAATCTGCTCCGGACTGACACCGGCGTAAGCCGCATAGCGGTTGATCACGTCCGCAGGCTGGCATTCCGGATAGCGGTTCAGATTGCGATCCGTAAAGGTGAAATCCGGTGCCTGCGGATATTCGTTGGCGTTCAGCCAGACATCCCCGTTACCGCCGAGGCGGCGTGCTGACTGATACGGCGTCAGTAACTGCACATTTTCGCGGGCCAGTGCCATCGCGCTGAATGGTGTGTTCATTCGTTGTTCTCCTCCGCTTTCAGAGCATTGATCCGCAGTGTCACGGCATTTTTGTGCGCGGTGAGCAGTTCTGCCGCCGCCAGGGTTTCAATCGCGTCTGCCAGACCGGATAACCCGGCCGGGGTCAGTTTCTGCACGGTCATCCGTTTCATAAAATCCGCCAGTCCGAGGCTGGAATAGGTCGAGGTATAACCGTAAGTCGGCAGGACGTGGTTGGTGCCGGAGGCATAATCGCCCGCCGATTCCGGCGACCAGTCACCGAGGAACACGGAACCGGCGCTGTTGATGGCGGGCAGCAGGGCATCCGGGTCACGGGTCTGGATAATTAAGTGCTCCGGGCCGTACTGATTGCTGATCGCCACACAGGTGTCCAGATCGCGGGCAATAATAATGCGGCTGGCGGACAGAGCCTGACGGGCAATCTCTTTGCGTGATAATAATTCCAGCTGTGAATTGGTTTCCGCCACCACACGCTGTGCCATTGCCTCATCCGGGGTGACCAGTACCACCTGAGAATCCGGGCCGTGTTCGGCCTGGGAGAGCAGGTCGGCAGCAACAAAGGCCGGGTTGGCACCACTGTCAGCGATCACCAGCACTTCGGAAGGTCCGGCAGGCATGTCGATCGCTGCACCGCCGATAGTCTGGCTGACCTGACGTTTTGCTTCGGTCACATAGGCGTTGCCCGGCCCGAAAATTTTGTCGGTGGAGGGAATGGTTTCTGTACCGAATGCCATTGCGGCAATTGCCTGGGCACCACCGACCTGATAAATGGTTTCCACACCGCAAAGTTGTGCGGCATATAAAATTTCATCTGCCACCGGTGGCGGTGAGCAGAGGATGATCCGGCGGCAACCGGCGATTTTTGCCGGAACAGCCAGCATCAGGACAGTGGAAATCAGCGGCGCGCTGCCGCCCGGGATATACAGCCCGACACTGTCCACCGGACGGGTCACCAGCTGGCAGCTGACGCCGGGCTGGGTTTCCACATCAATCACATCGGGGATCTGCGCTTCGTGAAAGCGGGTGATATTGGCTTTCGCGGTTGCCATGGCGGATTTCAGTGAATCCGGCAGGCGGTCAGCGGCGGCGGCAATCTCCGCCGCACTGATTTGCAGTTCTGTCACCTGTGTTTTATCAAAGCGGGCACTCAGCGCGCGCAGGGCGTCATCACCGTTTTCACGTACGTCACAGATGATGTCACTGACCACGCGGCTGATATCACCGGATGCTGCCATCGCCGGGCGCATCAGGGCATCCGCCTGCTGTTGTGCATCAAGATTTTCCCAGCGGATTAAAGTATTAAAAGTCATTGCGGTCATGGTCATCACTCCATCATTTTTTCAATCGGCAGAACCAGAATGGAGCTGCACCCCAGGGCTTTCAGTTTTTCCATGGTTTCCCAGAATAGGGTTTCGCTGCTGACCATGTGCATTGCCACCAGATCCGGCTCACCGGCCAGCGGCAGCAGGGTCGGACGCTCTGCGCCCGGCAGCAGGGCGATCACGTCGTCCAGACGTTTTGACGGGGCGTGCATCATGATGTATTTGGATTCACGCGCCTGGATCACGCCCTGGATACGGGTCATCATTCTGTCGATAAGTTGCTGTTTGGCAGGCGGCATGTCACCGTCACGCTGAATCAGGCAGGCTTTGGAGCGGTAAATCACTTCCACTTCGCGCAGACCGTTGGCTTCCAGCGTGGCACCGGTGGAGACCAGGTCACAGATAGCATCAGCCAGCCCGGCGCGCGGTGCCACTTCCACCGAGCCGTTAAGCAGACAGGATTTAAAGCGGATACCTTTCTGATCCAGATAACGTTTGAGCAGAAACGGGTAGGAAGTCGCGATACGGCTGTCCTGAAGACATTCCGCGCCGTTGTAGCTGAAATCCACCGGGGCGGCGAGTGAGAGGCGGCAGGTACCGAAATCCAGGCGGCGCAGTGTGAAGTAGCGCGGGTTTTGCCCCTGTGCCTGGCGGCTTAATAACTCTTCTTCCAGTACGTTTTCACCGATAATACCGAGGTCAACCACGCCGTCCATCACCAGGCCGGGAATATCGTCATCACGGACCCGCAGGATATCAATCGGCATATTCTCCGCGTAAGCAATCAGGCGCTGCTGTTGTAAGTTGATTTTTATGCCGCAGCGCGCGAGCAATTCGCGGGAATCTTCACTTAAACGACCTGACTTCTGAATGGCTATCCGTAAGCGCGTTTTATCTAACATTTTGATTATCCTTTAATTTTATAATTATTTAGGTATAAAAAAACCCCCGGAAAAAAGATTCTTCCGGGGGTTCTCTCTTAGCACGCATGCCACCGGAAGCTCTGAACGTCTTCCGGCACCAATCGCCTGAAAGACTAGTCAGGGTGATGGTGGTGGTGATGGCTGAACTGGATGCGTGTCATGATAATCTCTCGTCGTTTATCTGCCTGTTGCTATCACGGATAATGTTGTCATTATGGTGATAACGATGTTTATAAATTGCTTGTCTTTCAACCTATAGAACTCACCCGGACTTTGCAACTCCTTTTTTGCAAAGAAAACAGAAATTAATATAATCTACTGAAATTAAAGAAAAATAAGCCACAGAGAGGTCATGCACGATGAAAACAGTTTCCATCGCGGGGCTGGGCTGGCTGGGAATGCCGCTGGCACTGCATCTTGCGGATATCGGTATCCGTGTCAAAGGCACCAAAACCACGCCGGACGGCACAGAGGCGGCGAGGATGTGCGGTATTGAGTGTTATATGCTGAATTTGACACCAGAACCGGAATGTAACGCTGATGATCTGGATGCCTTTTTGCAGACGGATATTCTGGTGATCACGCTGCCGGCATCAAGAACGGCGGGCGGCGGTTACCTGTATGTGAAGGCGGTGCAAAATCTGGTGGATCTGGCGGCGGCGCGCGGTGTGTCGCGGGTGATTTTTACCGGTTCAACAGCGGTTTACGGTAATCAGACCGGTAAGCTGACAGAAAACTCGCCGGTCGATCCGGTGACGGAATCAGCCAAAGCGATTGTTGAGATTGAGCACTGGCTGAATGAGTTGCCGGGCGTGTCAGCGGATATTCTGCGTCTGGCCGGGCTGGTAGGGGAATCCCGCCATGCAGGGCGTTTTCTGGCAGGAAAAACGGCGGTGAAAGGGGCGAATCAGCCGGTTAATCTGGTACATCAGGATGATGTGATTGCCGCGATCCGCCTGCTTATCCAGCGCCCGCACGGTGGCCATCTGTATAACCTGTGCGCGCCGCAGCATCCGTCACGGGCTGAATTTTATCCGGACATGTCCCGTCAGATTAATTTACTGCCGCCGGTCTTCAGAGAGGAAGATATCTCTGAAGGGAAAGAAATTGACGGCAGCCGCATCTGCCGGGAACTGGGCTTTGAGTATCAGTACCCTGATCCCGGCCGGATGCCGATGACGGAGTAAGTATTAACTGACCGGCAGTGCCACAATATCGCGGTACGCCGGGCGGGTTTCAATCCGTGCAAACCAGCGCTCGATATGCGGGAAGTCCGGTCGGTCATGACACACTTCCCGCCACGGATAGAGCAGCGGTGCCAGTGCCATATCAGCAATACTGAACGCATCACCGGCGATATAATCACGCTGTGCAAGGTCGTCGTTGAGCATAGCAATCAGACGGTTCAGCGCCTGTTTCAGCTCCTCCACCCGCGCCGGATCGCGCTGCTCTGCCGGGGTTCTGACCAGCAGTCCCATCATCGCTTTGATATACGGGAACAGACTGCCGTCTGACCAGTACATCCATTGTGCCGCCCGGGCGCGGAATTCCGCATTATGCGGCAGCAGTGTGCCGTCATCATACTTATCCGCCAGATAGCTGAGAATGGCATTGGATTCCCAGAGAATAAATTCACCGTCCTGATAGGTCGGGATGGTTTTATTCGGGTTCATGGCGAGGTATTCCGGGGTATCGAGACCACCGAACGGCCCGCCCGCATCTTTCTGCTGATAAGTCAGCCCCAGTTCAGTCAGACACCATAAGACTTTCTTGACGTTAGACGAGTTTTTTCTGCCCCAGACGGTTATCATAGTGACTCCTGTTGATAGATATGCGATGACGTGTGCGTATTGTCGGTTATTTTGTGTCATGAAGTGTAAATTTTTACACGAAATTCCCGTAACAGGAAGAATCGCGTTAAAGTGTCATTGGCTTACCATTCATGAAATGAATATAGTATTCATTATCACAGAGTTATCACTCTTATTTTTGTCACGATGTACCGGGTTTAAAGAGGGAAGAGTAATGCAGACAGTAATCAGTTCACGGGTAACCGGTTTAATCGGCGGGCTTGCTTTCGGATTGTTAAGCATCAGCCACGCGTTTGCGGAGGAAACACCGGTTGCACCGCAGGTGGATGCAAAAGCGTATGTGCTGATGGACTACAACAGCGGGAAAATCCTGGCATCCGTGAATGCGGATGAGCGCCTTGACCCGGCGTCACTGACAAAAATCATGAGCAGTTATGTGGTCGGCCAGGCGATTAAAGCCGGGAAAGTGACACCGGATGATATCGTCACCGTCGGTATTAATGCCTGGGCAACCGGTAACCCGGTGCTGAAAGGCTCTTCCCTGATGTTCCTGAAACCGGATGACCGCGTAAAATTAATCGATCTGAACAAAGGGATGGTTATTCAGTCCGGTAATGACGCCAGTATTGCGCTGGCGGAATATGTGGCGGGCAGCCAGGAAACCTTTGTTTCCCAGATGAACAGCTACGCCAAACAGATTGGCCTGACAAATACCCATTTTAAAACGGTTCACGGGCTGGATTCCGAAGGGCAGTACAGTACCGCCAAAGACATGGCACTGCTGACCCAGGCGCTGATCACCGATGTGCCGGATGAATATGTTATCCATAAAGAGAAAGAATTTACCTTCAATAAGATCCGTCAGCCGAACCGCAACCGCCTGTTGTGGAGCACTAATCTCAATGTGGACGGTGTAAAAACCGGTCACACCAGCGGCGCGGGGCATAACCTGGTGGCTTCTGCGACAGACGGCCCGATGCGTCTGATTTCTGTGGTGCTGGGCGCACCGAGTGACCGTGTCCGCTTTGCGGAAAGTGAAAAAATTCTCTCCTGGGGCTTCCGTTTCTTTGAAACCGTGGCACCGGTGAAAGCCGATACGCCGCTGACCACCGAGCGTGTCTGGTTCGGGGATATTTCAGAAGTGCCGCTGGGTGCGGAAAAAGACATTTATGTCACTATCCCGAAAGGCAAACTTAAAGATCTGAAAGCGACCTTTGAGCTGGACAGCACCACACTGGAAGCGCCGCTGGCGAAAAACCAGGTGGTGGGGAAAATCAACTTTATCCTTGATGATAAAGTCGTTGAACAGCGTCCGCTGGTGGTTCAGCAGCAGGTTGAGGAAGCCGGTTTCTTCGGTCGCATCTGGGATTATATTGTCCGCTTCTTTGCCGGACTGTGGCATTCCGTCTTCGGTTGATAGCAACAGCCTGCCGGTTAACTGACCGGCAGGCTTTCTCTCCGCTTACCGGGCAAATCCGGTATCACATTCAGACAGCGCTTCTGAAATCACATCTCCATTCTTACTGCTGCCATTGTTGTATGTCATTTCAGTAACCCGCGAAGGTATTTTACCGCGGGATTTAATCTGAATTAAGGAAGAAAAACACGGAATGCACCATGTCGTGAGGCTATTTTTTATCAGGCCGGTAATAATAGACAGGCAGATAAAAATGGGCGGTAACAACAGGAGAGATGATGATTCGTTTATGTCCGGTCAGTAAAGATAACTGGGAAGCCTGTATTGATTTAGAGGTACGGGAGGATCAGGAAGATTTTGTGGCATCCAATGTGTATTCGCTGGCACAGCTTCAGTTTGTCAATAACTTCAGTGCCGATGTGATTTATGACGATGACATTATGATCGGTTTTGCTATGTACGGCATTGATGACGATGATGGCATGTTCTGGATCTGGCGCTTTATGCTGGATGCAAAATTCCAGGGAAAAGGGCTGGGAAAAGCCGCATTTTCTGCGTTGCTGGAAAAAATCACCGCGATGAATAACACCCGTGAGCAGCCGCTGCCCTGGCTGCAGTTGAGTTATGAGCCGGAGAACGAATACGCGAAACACTTTTACCAGCGTTTTGGCTTTAACGCGGTGCAGATGATGGATTTTGGTGAGGAAATGGCACAGTTACCGCTATCTTAATAAGGTTATTCCCCTTTCAGGCGGTAATTTATCATGCTGTCTGCTGAATTACTCTGTTGAAATCCGTATAAGATCCGATATTACATCCTGATATCGGATTTTTTTATAAAAAAGGACCGGTATTTTTACACACCGGTCAATAAAGGATTAAAGATATGGGGACAATTGTATTTATCGCGCTGGTCATTGCCGTGGCCGGAATTGTATGGGTCCGGCGGGTATATCTCCGGATTAACGACCTTCAGGCACCACTCACGGAAGCGTATGCGGCGATTGACGGCATGCTGCATCAGCGGGCGGAGAAGATCGGTCAGCTGGTGGATATGACGGAAAAAGCAGGTATTCAGGATGCAACGCTGTTTTATTTCCGGCAGGATGCGTATCCGCGCTATACAGCGGCGGCGACACTGGATGAAAGTGTCAGTGCCGCAAATGATATCAGCAGTGTTTTTTATCATATTATGACGCTGACGGAGACATTTCCGGCGCTGATTGCAGATCCGCAGTTTGTCCGTATTCAGCTGGCGGTCTGTGATATTGATGATGCACTGCGTCCGGGCGCCGACGCCTTTAATAATATCGTCATCGATTATAATGTATCAGTACACCATTATCCGGATGTACTTGTTGCGCATTTATTCGGATACAAACCCCGGGTATTACTTGAGATATAATATCTTTCACCGGAAAGTAAAACGGCAACAATACTGTTGCCGTTTTACTTTCCGTTATTAGCTGACAGATAATAAAATGACAGCGACCGTAATCATCATTATTCCGAACCAGCCAACAGGTTTTAGTTTATGACCGAAAAAAAGACGGCTGCAAATTGCTGTTCCGGTAACACCAATGGCACCCCACATAGCATAAGCGACAGCAAGATCCATTGTTTTTACTGCCTGTCCCAGGAAAGAAAATGCTATCCAGACCAGAACAATTGCGCTTATTCCCCATTTAATATGTTTAAATCCCCGTGAGCGGGAAATAAACATATTCGCGATAATATCAATGAACGCAGATAACGTAACAAATAAAACAGAAACAGATGTCATGATTAATGATTCTCACCCAGAGCAACACAAACAATACCGATAACAGCCGCAATAAGACCGGCTGCTTCAGTCAGAGAAACGGATTCGTTAAAAATTGTAATACCGATAATCGTCAGTAATAACAGTCCGGCGCCTTCCCATATCGCGTAAGCCACACCAACGGAAATTATGCGTGCGGACAGCGCCAGAAAAAAATAGGAAACAGCTAATGCGGCGGCCATGATGATATAGCCGGTATATCCGCCGCCTCTTGCTGCATCAGCCATAAATGAGGTTCCGGTGACTTCGGCAATAATGGCCAGAGCCAGAAATAACCAGGCAGTACGGTATGTCCGGCTCCGTTTGCTGACAGAATTCATGTCAATCTCCTTATATAAAATCAGTTTTGTGGTAATTCCGGATATATTATTCCATCTTAAATTGATATCCTTCAAGATTGGATGTATCAATAAAAGAGATGGGTATGCGATTCACAATAGACATGCTGAAGATATTTTATGAGATAACAGAGCACGGCTCTTTCTCAGAAACCGCCAGAAAACTGGGTAAATCGCAGTCCGCTGTCAGTACGGCGATAGCGAATCTGGAAATTGATACCGGCCTGATTTTATTCGACAGAAGTAAACGTTATCCGGTGCTGACAGCGGAAGGGAAATACCTTATCAGCTATGCGAAAGATATATTAGAAGCGGCGGAAAATATGGAAAAAGCGGTTATCCGTCTGACGGAAACCGAATCAGAGAAACGGCTGACACTGGTGCTGTCAGATATGTACCATATCAGCCCGGGTTATCAGGCGATGCATAAATTTGCTGATAAATTCCCGTTTGTTGAACTCGAGTTACTCGATTCCGAAGGCCAGGATATTATTTCTCTGGTACAGTCCGGCCGTGCACAAATAGGATTGATTGCCACTCAGGATAAATATCCGCCGGACATCATTGCAACCAGATTGCCTGATTATGTCGAAATGGGGGTATTTGCGGGGAGAAATCACCCGCTGGCCAAAAAAAACAAAGTCAGCATGTCTGTATTATTAAAAGAAAGGCAAATTTGCCTGAATACATTTAAAGAAAATGACGAGAAACCACAGGGAAAAGTCTGGCTGGCATCCGATTACATGATGATCCTGGAAATGGTGGAAGAAGGATTCGGATGGGCTGAACTGCCATATTCATTACTGGAATATTATCAGTCTGAGCGGATTGTGAAGCTGGATATTCCTGAGAAAAAATATTTTATCTCTGCGGATATTATCCGATCCCGTCAGTACCCGCCGGGAAAAGCCGGAAACTGGTTTGCGGAACAATTATTATCCAAATAAAAAGTCCGGCATGAAAGCCGGACCTTTTTTTACCTGATTTGACTAATCAGTCACACGGAATTACTTTGATTGCCAGACCGCCCTGTGAGGTTTCGCGGTATTTGGCATTCATATCTTTACCGGTTTCATACAT
>DVQE01000050.1:0-22267 GCA_018239585.1 Pyrrhopyge papius papius | reverse complement strand
AAAATACTTAATGCCCCGGTATTCAGATTAGATAATACAAGAGTCGTTGACCTTGGTATTGGTAAATATGGACTTGCTAAGTCAATTATTGACGGTGCGCGTCTGACGTTTTATGTTGCCGCAGCTTACCGTACACTTGATTATATATTGAATGATGAAACATCATTAGCAAAATTTATTGGTTCACTTGCAACTGATGTAGTTAAATTGGGAATTGCGTCTGCTATTAGTTGGGGAGCTGGGTCTTTTGCTATTGCTTATGTACCTTTTGTTGCCGCACCTCTTGTGGTCGTTGTTGTATTCGGTTTACTTTCTGCATGGGTGCTAAATGAATTGGATGACAAGTTTGGAGTAACAGATCAGGTAGTTGCGTATCTTGAAGCGGCACAGCAGGAGTTTGTTGAGAAAGCACGGGAAGTCGAAAAAGGAATTCTCGATCTTGGGTCTATGTATGCTGACAAAATGTTAGAGACAGGCAGAGAAGTTATTGTGAGTGAAATCAAAAGGTATGTACGAGATTCTATAGAAAAAGTAATTCCGAGGGGGTATTGATGCTAACCATCAGATTAAAAGCAATAGCTCCGTCATTGATTTTTTTGATAACAGGTATTGCAGCATTTTATTTTTCGATTATAAATTTAATCGGATATTTTGAATTTCAGGATGAAATAACGTATTCGTGGGTTACCTGTTTTTCTTTTTTAGCATCCTTTGTGATTATTATTTTTTCATTTTATCCAATTCATGTGGCTTTTTATGGTTCTCCTATGCCAATATGTAAAGCAAAGAAAACTTATAAAATAGCGCTTGTTTTTTTTGTCGCGTCATTAGTTTCCCCGGTTATATTTTCTTATGTTTATACAAGTAAATTAGAAAGCCTTGGTTATATGGCTTGTCGGGGCACCCCCTTAGGCTGGACACCTATGATGGCAACTAAATATGTCACTGATAAAAAACGCTGTTTAGCGCCTAAAAAATAAGTTAAAGCTTATTTTCCGGAATCCGCCTCTAAGATTTGGGGGCGGGTAATCCGGAAGGAGACAAGGCCCGGAATGAGTACGTTAAATAGTGAAAAATATAGACATTAAATCCTGACAGATCCTAACGTTTCGGATGATGAGGGTTGATAAGGTAAATCCGTCCGCAGATTACTGCCGCACCTAAAAAAGAGGCTGTAATGAGACTGTAATTTAAATTGTGTAATTGCCTGTTTTTGATATGTTCACTCCAATGTAAGTACACCCGTTTCAGTTCCACACACTTTTTGAGATTTCGTTATTTTCAGCTAATAGCCGGTATTCTTCCGGCGTCAGATTATTCAGGGATTCGTGTGGACGCTCCCGGTTATATTCCCTCAGCCAGCGTTCTGTGATTTCCCGTACTTCATTCAGTGTCCGGAACAGATAAAAATCCAGTATTTCAGTCCGGTATGTCCGGTTAAAACGCTCGATAAAGGCATTCTGAGTCGGCTTACCCGGTTTAATAAATTCCAGTATCACGCCATGCTCTTCTGCCCAGTGCGCCAGTGTCAGTGATATAAGCTCCGGACCATTATCCATCCGCATTTTCACCGGGTATCCGCGTGTTGCAACTATTTTGTCCAATACCCTGACAACGCGTTGAGCCGGGATATTCAAATCAATTTCTATCGCCAGGGCTTCACGATTAAAATCATCCACGATATTGAACGTCCGGAAACGCCTGCCGCAGATCAACGCATCATGCATAAAATCAACCGACCAGCTCTGATTCAGCGCCTCCGGCGTTGCCAGTGGTGCCGGATTACGCACAGGCAGACGTTGTTTGCCTTTACGGCGAAAGTTCAGCTTCAGCAGACAATAGATCCGGTGAACGCGCTTATGATTCCACCCGTTGCCCTGCCTGCGCAGGATCTGAAACAGCTTTTTAAACCCGTAACGGGGATAACGTTCTGCCGCCTCTGTCAGCGCCTGTATCACGGGTTCATCCCGCCGGGTATCCGGTTTGTAAAAATACACCGTTCTGCTCAGCGATAAGGCCCGGCAGGCGTGACGGATGCTCATCGAATACTGTTAGATAAGATAGCTGACAAGCTCCCGCTTTACCGCTGTTTTTAAAGCTTTTTTTCGATAACATCCTTCAGAGCCCAAGATCTTTTAATTTTTTAATATCAGACGCTTCCATTCCGCCGTATTTGGCTTTCCAGTTATAGTAGCTGGCTTCGGATATACCGGCTTCACGGCAGACATCTTTGACTGTCCGTCCGGCTTCGACGGATTTCAGAACGGCGATAATCTGATGTTCAGTAAATCGGGCTTTGCGCATAGCGATCTCCTCAGGATACATATCAGTATGGATGAAGATCTCTGAAAGTGAATGGGACTTTTTTCCGGGATACTTACAGGGTACAAATAACAAAAAAGCCCTTTCAGTTATCCCGAAAAGGCTTTTTAGTTCAATGCATTAAACGGTACTACTTAGTTCATGCCGTATTTTTTCAGTTTTTTACGCAGAGTACCGCGGTTGATACCCATCATCAGGGCAGCGCGGGTCTGGTTACCACGGGTGTATTGCATCACCATGTCCAACAATGGCTGTTCAACTTCAGCCAGTACCAGCTCATACAGTTCATTAACATCCTGACCGTTTAATTGAGCAAAATAGTTCTTCAGTGCTTGCTTAACTGAGTCACGTAACGGCTTTTGAGTTACCTGATCTTGTGAATTTACAGTAGCAACGGTTAGTACGTCAGAATTTACGCGTTGTTCGAACATAGTTCTGTCAGCTCTTTTCTTTATTTACGCAAAAAATTTTCAAAATATGCCTCCAACGCCTCCAGCTGTTCGCCGGCATCCTCAATGGCGTTGAATGTGCGCCGAAACTGAACATCAGGTGCATGTTCCTGCATATACCAGGAAACGTGCTTGCGGGCTATGCGGGCTCCCTTGCTTTGACCGTAAAAGTCGTGCAATTCCCGCACATGCTCGCACATTATGCGTTTCACCTCTGCACCGGGCAGGGGCGGCAACAGTTCGCCTGTGTCCAGATAGTGCTGGATTTCCCGGAAGATCCAGGGTCTTCCCTGAGCAGCACGACCAATCATCAGCGCGTCTGCGCCGGTGTAGTCCAGTACTGCCCTGGCTTTAAGCGGGTCAGTAATGTCGCCATTGGCAATAACCGGGATGGCAACAGTCTGCTTAACTGTCCGGATGTTGTCGTATTCGGCTTCCCCATTAAACAGACAGGCACGGGTCCTGCCATGGATCGTAAGAGCCTGAATACCGCAACGCTCGGCCAATTGGGCAATCGTGACACAGTTCCGTTCTTCCGGTGACCAGCCGGTGCGAATTTTCAGTGTGACAGGTACGTCCACCGCATTAACCACCGCGTTCAGAATTTCTTCCACCAGCGCCGGATAACGCAGCAGGGCGGAGCCTGCCAGCTTACGGTTCACTTTTTTGGCCGGACACCCCATATTGATATCGATGACCTGCGCACCACCGGCAACATTAATCTTTGCCGCAGCCGCCATTTCACCGGGATCATTACCGGCTATCTGCACAGAACGGATACCTGGCTCATCACTGTGTACCATGCGTAATCTCGATTTGTCCGTCTTCCAGACCTGCGGATTGGAAGAAAGCATCTCTGAGACGGCCATACCCGCGCCCATTTCATAGCACAACGACCGGAAAGGCCGATCGGTGATGCCTGCCATAGGGGCCGCGATAAGGCGGTTTTTCAACTGGTATTGTCCGATACGCATAGACGAAGAAGTGTGGCCATACTGTGACTGCAAGGGCGCGTATATTACGCATTTTTTCAAAGATATGAAAGGACAAACTTTGAGCAAATCGACCTTTACGGCGAAATTTTTTTTATTGCTTTTTTCGGATTTTATTAATTAGTCTGTTGTAACAATAAGTTAGCTCAGAACAGCATACCGTGTGGTTTTATGATTTAATTTTCAGAATAAAATGCGTTTGCGTGAAATTGCTTAAAATATATTCACTGAATCACGCAAACGCACGATTTATATACCAAAAAGTAAGAATATCAGCCGCGTTTTGTGGCGGTGATCCGGCACCATTCTTCTTTTTCGGCAATCTCATCAATCTCAAAGGCGTCACGGTAAGCCTCTGCCACGCCTTCCGCCTGAGTTGCGAGCACGCCGGATAATCCGAGTAATCCGCCGGCCTGCGGCAGCGCGCCGATCACCGGTGCCAGTTCACGCAGCGGACCGGCCAGGATATTGGCCACCACAACGTCCGCAGAGAGCGTCTGCGGCTTTTTATCAGAGAGGTAAAGGGTCAGCTTGTCTGAGACGCCGTTACGCTCTGCGTTATCCCTGCTGGCCTGAATCGCCTGCGGGTCGATATCGATACCGATAGCTTCTTTGGCGCCCAGTTTGAGGGCGGCGATCGCCAGGATCCCGGAGCCGCAGCCGAAATCGATCACGGTTTTACCGTTCAGATCCAGCCCGTCGAGCCATTCCAGGCACAGAGACGTGGTCGGATGGGTACCGGTACCGAATGCAAGACCCGGATCGAGCATCACATTGACCGCATCCGGATCAGGGATTTCACGCCAGCTCGGACAGATCCACAGGCGCCGACCGAAACGCATCGGGTGGAAGTTATCCATCCACTCGCGTTCCCAGTCTTTGTCTTCAATCTGTTCGATTTTATGGACAAAGTGTTCGCCGAGCAGCGGGTGCTGCTGTAATTGCGCAACAACGGCTTTCATGTCTGTTTCGGCGTCATACAGGCCGATCACGTCGGTGTCGCCCCACAGGCGGGTTTCCCCCGGCAGCGGTTCAAAAATCGGGGTGTCGTGGCTGTCCTGAAAGGTGACGGAGACGGCACCGGTTTCAGTCAGTTCATCACCGATAACTTCGGCATCAGCACCGGTGGAATTTAAGCGTATTTGGATCCAGGGCATAACATACTCTTTATAAAAAAGCCCCTGTTTGACAGGGGCCTGAGAAAGAAAAGCGACAGAAAATCAGACCTCGTGCAGGCCGAGTTTCTTCTCCAGATAATGGATGTTGGTGCCGCCTTTGCAGAAGTTCTCATCATTCATAATCAGCTGGTGCAGCTCGATATTGGTTTTGATACCGTCGATAATCAGTTCCGCCAGCGCATTTTTCATACGGGCGATAGCAATTTCGCGGGTTTCACCATAAGTGATGAGCTTACCGATCATGGAATCATAATACGGCGGAACAGTATAACCGGCGTAAATATGAGACTCCCAGCGGACACCGAAACCACCCGGAGAGTGGAAGCGGGTAATTTTGCCCGGGCTCGGTAAGAAGGTGTGCGGATCTTCGGCGTTGATACGGCATTCGATCGCGTGACCTTTGACTTTGATATCGTCCTGTTTCACAGAGAGCGGCAGGCCGGATGCGACACGCAGCTGCTCTTTGATCAGGTCAACACCGGTGATCATTTCAGTGACCGGGTGCTCTACCTGAATACGGGTGTTCATTTCGATGAAATAGAACTCGCCGTTTTCAAACAGAAACTCAAAGGTACCGGCACCGCGGTAGCCGATATCGATACAGGCTTTGGCACAACGTTCGCCGATGCTTTTGCGCAGCGCCGGGGTGATACCCGGTGCAGGGGCTTCTTCCACCACTTTCTGGTGACGGCGCTGCATGGAGCAGTCGCGTTCCGCCAGATAGATGGCGTTGCCCTGACCATCTGCCATCACCTGGATTTCAATGTGACGCGGGTTCTCAAGGAATTTTTCCATGTAAACCATGTCGTTGTTGAAGGCCGCTTTGGCTTCGGCTTTGGTCATTGCAATCGCTTCTTCCAGATCTTCATCATTGCGGACAACGCGCATACCGCGTCCGCCGCCGCCGCCGGAGGCTTTGATGATGACCGGGAAACCGATACGTTTGGCAATGGTGTGGTTCAGCGGCATATCGTCGCTGAGCGGGCCGTCAGAGCCCGGAACACACGGAACGCCGGTTTCTTTCATCGCGCGGATAGCAGACACTTTGTCGCCCATCAGGCGGATGGTTTCCGCTTTCGGGCCGATAAACGTGAAGCCGGAGCGCTCAACCTGCTCGGCAAAGTCCGCGTTTTCAGATAAGAATCCGTATCCCGGGTGGATGGCCTGTGCGCCGGAAATTTCAGCAGCAGAGATAATGGCCGGGATATTCAGATAACTTTTCGCAGAGGCCGCCGGACCGATACAGATGGTCTCGTCAGCCAGCAGAACGTGTTTTAAATCACGATCCGCGGAAGAGTGAACAGCGACCGCTTTGATCCCGAGCTCTTTACAGGCCCGCAGGATCCGCAGTGCAATTTCACCCCGGTTGGCAATAAGGATTTTTTCCAGCATGATTCGCCCCGTTATTCGATGACGACCAGTGGCTCGTCAAATTCGACAGCATCGCCGTCTTTTAACAGAATTGCTTTAACCACACCGGCTTTGTCAGCTTCGATCTGGTTCATCATTTTCATGGCTTCGACGATACACAGGGTGTCACCGACGTTGACCTGTTTACCGACTTCAATAAAGGCTTTCGCATCCGGGCTTGGTGAGCGGTAGAACGTACCGACCATCGGAGAGCGGACCACATGACCGGCAATCTCTTTTTCCGGTGCCGGATCAGCCAGACCTGCGGATGGTGCCACAGCGGCTGCTAATGCAGGCTGCTGAACAGGTGCGCTGTATTGCTGTGGTACGGCCATAGCCTGAACCGGTAACGCGCGGCTGATGCGTACTGACTCTTCGCCTTCAGAAATTTCCAGCTCAGAAATACCGGACTCTTCGACCAGCTCGATCAGTTTTTTTATTTTACGAATATCCATGAGATGATTCCGTACTCTTAGTGTTGAGTTAATTGTGACAGACGGTGAACCGCTGCCTGTAAAGCATAACGGTAGCCTTCCGCACCCAGCCCGCAGATAACACCGGTGGCGATATCAGAGAGATAAGAGTGGTGACGGAACGGCTCCCGTGCGTGTACATTCGACAGATGGATCTCGATAAACGGGATGCTGACGGCCAGCAGGGCATCACGCAGAGCCACACTGGTGTGAGTGAATGCAGCCGGGTTTATCAGAATAAAATCGGTGTTTCCCCGTGCAGCATGAATTCTGTCGATGAGTTCGTGCTCGGCGTTGGATTGCAGGTGGCTTAGTGTAACGCCACACTGACCGGCATCCCGGGTCAGCGTTGCAACGATATCCGCGAGCGTGAGCGTCCCGTATTTATCGGGTTCCCGCGTGCCCAGCAGGTTAAGATTCGGGCCGTTCAGTAACAAAATATGATAACTTTCGGTCATCCTGCCGGTATCTCCTGCAATCTAACGTAAACGCACAAGATAACGCGATGTTAATGCGTTGTCACCTTTTTCTCACCGCAGGCAATATTAATTTTTACAGAGGAAGGGCGACATTATAAACATTTCATTGCAGTTCGCAGCAAAATACTGGTCTGAACAGACCGGAACCACGACAGGGCTGACCAGTTCATCATACGCATTATCTGAATATCCGGGGGAAATAACCGCCGTTTGCATCCGTTTGCTGATAGTAGTCTGCCTGCCGGTTTTTTAACAGGCACGCCCGGACATCAGGGTGTTTTTCTGCCGGTGTGCTCACATAACCGGCATTCCGGAGGCGGATATTACGTAAGATGAACAGGGCAGAAATAAGCCGTTGTGAATAGTTGTCTGCCGTTGATGGTGCGTTATAGTGCATCCGCGCCGGGAAATTGGCAAGTTCCGCAGATATTACGGCGGTCAATACGGACTGAGCGGGATATAACGGGGCTGTATCCGGGATACGGCTATTTATAGTTACGGCTATTTTGAGATTATTCTGAGTCAGTCGTGTTGCTTATTCATCATAATCCGGCGAATAACCCGGTGTTTTTGTCGTCTTATCGGGGATTAAGCCGCTTGTTTTAATGCGAGGATAGAAACAGCGGGCGTCAGGCCGATTGTAAGATTGCGTATATTATATAGAATCCGGTTGAACTTGATGCATAGTTACCGGTCAACTGTTCGGAAGTTTGCAGGAATTAATGACGAAAAGAAGGCCACAGCCGGATTTTTTACATTAATTTTAATCTGTCTGCGCGTATTTTATCAAATAAGTGAAAAAGTCTGCGTTTTTATGCAGCTTTATACTGCGCAGTATATAAAAATTATCTAGAATAGACCGCTCCCTGATGTGATGTGGACACGCTGCCGGCAAGGTGCAATCTGTGGCTTGTCGCAAAGAAACGTGGTTGGTAAAGTAGACGGGTTTTTTCCCGTCCCCGGCTTGCAGGATTATCCTTTTGTATGTTTAAAAAAATTCGTGGCATGTTTTCCAACGACCTGTCGATTGACCTGGGTACAGCCAATACCCTGATTTATGTCAAAGGACAAGGCATTGTTCTGGATGAACCGTCTGTCGTGGCTATCCGCCAGGATCGTCCGGGTTCAACCAAAAGTGTTGCTGCTGTTGGCCATGAGGCTAAACGCATGCTGGGTCGTACCCCCGGCAATATCGCAGCAATCCGTCCGATGAAAGACGGTGTTATCGCTGACTTTTTTGTGACCGAGAAAATGCTCCAGCATTTTATCAAACAGGTTCACAGTAACAGTTTTATGCGCCCGAGCCCGCGTGTTCTGGTGTGTGTGCCGGTCGGCGCAACCCAGGTTGAACGCCGTGCTATCCGTGAATCCGCGCTCAGCGCCGGTGCACGTGAAGTGTATCTGATTGAAGAGCCGGTTTCGGCGGCTATCGGTGCCGGTTTGCCGGTATCAGAAGCGACCGGTTCCATGGTGGTGGATATCGGCGGCGGTACCACCGAAGTGGCGGTTATCTCCCTGAATGGTGTGGTGTATTCTTCGTCTGTCCGTATCGGCGGCGACCGTTTCGACGAAGCTATCATTAACTATGTGCGCCGTAACTATGGTTCACTGATTGGTGAAGCCACCGCAGAACGCATCAAACACGAAATCGGTTCGGCTTACCCGACTGACGAAGTGCTTGAAATTGAAGTCCGCGGCCGTAACCTGGCGGAAGGGGTTCCGCGCGGTTTCACCCTGAACTCCAACGAAATTCTGGAAGCCCTCCAGGAACCGCTGACCGGTATTGTCAGCGCAGTGATGCTGGCGCTGGAACAGTGCCCGCCGGAGCTGGCATCCGATATTTCCGAACGCGGAATGGTGCTGACCGGTGGTGGTGCGCTGCTGCGTAACCTGGATCGCCTGCTGATGGAAGAAACCGGGATTCCGGTGATCGTCGCGGAAGATCCGCTGACCTGTGTCGCCCGCGGCGGCGGCAAAGCTCTTGAGATGATCGATATGCACGGCAGCGATCTTCTCAGTGAAGAATAAGCGGGCTCCCGTCCGTTCAATACTGCAGGCCGGGGGAGTCCGCTCCCCCCGCTCGCCGGATTCACACTCTGTCTTCCCGGACGGAATTACTGTAGTGCCTGATATCGCATCCTATGAAGCCGATTTTTAGCCGGGGGCCTTCCCTTCAGATTCGCATTATTGTTGCGGTTATTTTTGCCATCGGACTGATTGTGGTTGATAACCGGATTGATGCTTTTACCAAAATCCGTAACTATCTGGATACGGCGGTCAGCCCGTTCTATTTTTTAGCCAACGGCCCGCGTCAGTTACTGGACGGTATCTCTGATAATTTTGCCACCCGCGAACAGCTGGAATTTGAAAACCGTGCGCTGCGCCAGGAACTGCTGGTTAAAAGCAGTCAGAATCAGCTGCTTGAACAATTTAAGCAGGAAAATGCCCGGCTGCGGGAACTGCTCGGTTCACCGCTGCGTCAGGATGAGCACATGATGGTCACTCAGGTGATGGCGGGGGCCAATACCCCGTACCGTGACCAGGTCGTGATCGACAAAGGCAGCCGTGACGGCGTGTATGACGGCCAGCCGGTGATCAGTGATAAAGGTGTGGTGGGGCAGGTGATTGCGGTGTCCCAGTTAACCAGCCGCGTTCTGCTGATCTGCGATACCACCCACGCACTGCCGATTCAGGTGCTGCGTAACGATATTCGCGTCATTGCATCCGGCACCGGATGTAATGACGATTTACAGCTTGAACCTCTGCCGAACAATATTGATATCCGCGTGGGGGATGTGCTGGTCACATCCGGCCTCGGCGGTCGTTTCCCGGAAGGGTATCCGGTCGGGATCGTCTCTTCGGTGAAAGTGGATAATCAGCGCGCTTATACTATTATCAGTGCCAAACCAACAGCAGATCTTCAGCGTCTGCGTTATCTGCTCTTATTATGGGGCGGAGACAGCAACCCGCGTGACCCTTCCGGCCCGTCTGAAGTGTACCGCGCAGCCAATGAGCGTATTATGCAGGTGATGCCGCAGGTGATCCCATCCGTTGCGGCGCCGGAAACGGACCCGGCAGCGGTACTGCCGGACGCGCCGCCATCCTCCGCCGGTACGACATCGCCGACTCCGGCTAAGCCAAAGCCTGAACAGCCAAAACCGGCAGACAGCCCGGCCACTGCCGCACCTGCCGCACCTGCCGCTCAGGATCCGGCGGCGGATACCGCACCGGCCCGGCCGCTGAGGATGAGGCCGCAGCAATGAATACCTACCGGGGACAAAACCGGATTATTGTCTGGCTCTCCTTTCTGATAGCCCTGGTCCTGCAGATTATGCCCTGGCCGGAGCAGATTCAGTTTTACCGTCCGTCGTGGGCGATGCTGTTTCTGATCTACTGGGTGATGGCGCTGCCGCACCGGGTCAGTGTCGGCTCCGCTTTCTTTCTCGGTATGATTATTGATCTGATTGAAGGCTCCACACTGGGTGTACATGCCCTGAGTCTGTCTATCGTCGCTTATCTGGTCTCATTCAGACATCAGCTGCTGCGCAATATGGCGCTGTGGCAGCAGTCGCTGGTTATTATGGTGCTGTCAGTACTGATGCAGTTCTTTGTTTTCTGGTCAGAATTTCTGTTGTCCGATATTGTGTTTCATCCGGAAGTCTTCTGGAACAGTCTGGTCAATGGTATCTTATGGCCATGGATTTTTTTATTACTGCGTAAAACCCGCCGTCACTTTTCTGTTCATTAATCAGGGAACGGCGGCGTGATACGTGAACAAAACGTCAGGACCCCTGAATGCTGCCGATTTACCTTGCTTCAACCTCTCCCCGCCGCCGGGAACTTATCCGGCTGCTGAACGTTCAGTGTGAAACACTTTCCCCCTGTATTGATGAAGTCCGCCGTGACGGTGAACCCGCAGCGGATTACGTGGTACGTCTGGCGCGGGAAAAAGCACAGGCTGGTGTGGCGCTGGCAGCAGAAGATCGCCCGGTTATCGGCTCTGATACCATTGTGGTACTCGGCGGTGATATTCTGGAGAAACCCCGTGATGCGGCACATGCCTTTGCCATGCTCAGTGCATTATCCGGCTGCACACATCAGGTGATGACGGCGGTCGCGGTTTCTGATCGTTTCCGGACACTGAGTACATTGATTGTGACGGATGTGACATTCCGCCGGTTATCAGATGACGAAATAAACGAGTATATTCAGACAGGTGAACCGATGGACAAAGCCGGTGCGTACGGCATTCAGGGCCTGGGCGGGCGCTATGTCCGCAAAATTAACGGTAGCTATCATGCTGTGGTGGGATTACCGTTAGTGGAGACCGAAGAATTAATTAAGCGGTACACGGATACCCTGAACGGGGTTGTACCGGAACATATTGACGGGAAAGAAATACCATGACAGCCGAGCTATTAGTCAACGTGACCCCGTCTGAAACACGGGTCGCTTATATTACCGGCGGGATCCTTCAGGAAATTCATATTGAGCGCGAGGCCAAACGCGGTATCGTCGGCAATATCTATAAAGGGCGTGTGAGCCGGGTGCTGCCCGGAATGCAGGCGGCCTTTATCGATATTGGCCTGGATAAAGCAGCCTTTCTGCATGCCTCGGATATTATTCCGCACACGGAATGTATTTCCGGGGATGAAAAAGAGAAATTCCGCACCCGTGATATCGGGGAACTGGTCCATCAGGGGCAGGATCTTATTGTGCAGGTGGTCAAAGATCCGCTGGGTACCAAAGGCGCGCGTCTGACCACCGATATCACGCTGCCTTCCCGCTACCTGGTCTTTATGCCGGGCGCGTCTCATGTCGGGGTTTCCCAGCGCATTGAGAGTGAAGAAGAGCGTGAGCGCCTGAAAAATATTGTGGCGGGTTATTGTGATGAGGACGGCGGTTTTATTATCCGCACAGCGGCGGAAGGCGTCGGGGAAGAAGAACTGACCTCTGATGCCGCGTTTCTGCGCCGGTTGTGGACCAAAGTTATCCAGCGCAAAAAACGCAATACCACCCGCACCAAAATCTACGGTGAACTGGCGCTGGCACACCGTATTCTGCGGGATTTTGCCGGTGAGTCACTCGACCGCATCCGGATTGATTCCCGGCTGAGCTTCAAAGAGTTACAGGAATTTGTGGATGATTACATCCCGGAAATGACTGCTAAACTGGAGTTGTACCAGGGCAGTCAGCCGATTTTTGACCTCTACGATACTGAAAATGAAATTCAGCGGGCGATGGAGCGCAAGGTTGAAATGAAGTCAGGCGGATACCTGATTATCGACCAGACCGAGGCGATGACCACCATCGACATCAATACCGGCGCGTTTGTCGGGCACCGCAATCTGGAAGAAACCATTTTCAATACCAATATCGAGGCCACACAGGCGATTGCGCGGCAGTTACGTCTGCGTAACCTCGGTGGTATCATTATCATTGATTTCATTGATATGATCGATGATGACCACCGCCGCCGGGTGCTGAGCTCGCTGGAGCTGGCGCTGGCCAAAGATCGTGTGAAAACCACCATCAACGGTTTTTCTCAGCTCGGGCTGGTGGAGATGACCCGCAAGCGCACGCGGGAGAGCCTTGAACATGTCCTGTGTGAGAAATGCCCGACCTGTCAGGGGCGCGGCAGTGTCCGCTCGGTGGAAACAGTCTGTTATGAAATTCTGCGTGAAATTGTCCGCGTACACCACCTGCTGGATGTTGACCGCTTCCTCGTCTATGCCTCACCGGCAGTGACTGAGGCATTGCAGGGGGATGAATCCCATGCACTGGCAGAGGTGGAGATTTTTGTCGGTAAACAGGTTCAGGTTCGCGCCGAACCGCTCTACAGTCAGGAACATTTTGATGTCGTTATGATGTAATTCATTGGCGGTATACTGCCGGATATAAGCGAATATCCGGTTCCGCCGGCCTTGACAGCTGCAGGAGAAGGAGAGCCAGTGAGGCGACTGCCCGGGATTTTACTGACATTTGTGATTGTAATCGTGATTGCTGCGGCACTGGTGCTCGGCGGTCTGCGCTACCTGTTGCCTCAGATTAATGAATACCGCCCGCAGATCGAACAAAAACTTTCGCAGATGACCGGTGCCACGGTCAGAATCGGGGAAATCAGCGGCCGCTGGCAGGGATTCGGTCCGGCGCTGACACTCCGTGATCTGACGGTGACCGCCCCGGATGCAGACATTTCAGCTGAAAAAATCGACCTCTCTCTGGATATCTGGCGGACACTGTTTCGTTTTCAGGTCAGCTTCCGTGATCTGACATTCTGGCATATGACGCTGGATTACAAACAGCCGCTGAGCAGTGACGGCAGCAGCATTGAAACGGATGATGCTCTGTCCGGACTCTGGCTGGAGCGCTTTGATAATTTTGATCTGCGCGACAGTGAAATCCGTTTTCTTACACCGTCCGGCGATCCCGCCACGTTGCTGGTTTCCCGTCTGTCATGGCTCAATCAGAGCAAACGCCACCGCGCCCAGGGGGAGATCAGTCTCTCCTCGGTGAATAACCCACGCGGCTGGCTGCAGGTGCGTCTGGATCTGCGTGATGTTAACGGTCTGCTGGATGAGGGAACGGTCTATCTCCAGGCGGATGATATTGATATGACACCGTGGTTCAGCCGCTGGCTGCGCGATAACACCGGGCTGAACAAGGCCGGTTTCAGTCTGGCCGGGTGGATGACGGTGGAGAAGGGGACGATAACCCGGGGCTTGGTCAGACTGAACTCAGGCGAGGCGGACTGGTTGGTCGGTAAGGACACGCACACCCTGGAAGTTCAGGATCTGCTGGTGCAGATGCGCCGCCAGGGGGAAGGCTGGCTGTTTAATATCCCGGATCTGCTGAACCTGAAAACTGACGGACAGCAGTGGCCGGAGGGCAGTCTGTCTCTGCTTTATATCCCGGCATCGGCTAAATACGGCGGCAATCCGCATCTGCGTATCCGTGCCAATGATATTGAGCTGGCACGTCTGAGCAGTATTGTGCCGACATTCTCTTTCCTCACCAATGATATTGTCAAAGCCTGGCAGGAGCGTGAGCCGTCAGGTCTTATCCGTGATTTTGCCCTTGATATCACCCCGGCCGCCCCGGAAAACCTCGAACTGGATGTTTCCTGGCAGGATGTCAGCTGGAAAGCCCGGGAAGAATTACCGTCAGTATCCCATTTCAGCGGCGTATTGCGCGGCGGACAGTCACGCGGCATTCTGCGTTTTGCCCTCGATGACAGTGTGCTGGACTACCGCCCGATGTTTACCGCACCGCTGGCGGTATCAGAAAGCCGCGGACAGGTGCAGTGGACGAATACAGACGGCAACCTGAATCTCTGGAGTGATAATTTAGATCTGCAATCCGGCGCACTGCGGGCGAACGGCAACTTCCGTTATCAGCATGATAAGGACAGGCCGCCGTCACTCGGTATCCTCGGCGGCGTGACGCTGACAGATGCCGGGGAAGCCTGGCGCTATTTCCCGGTACCGCTGATGGGGGAATTCCTGAGCGAATACCTGACACAGGCGCTGATTGCCGGGAAAGCGGAAAATGCCACTGTCATATTTCAGGGCAACCCGGCGGACTTTCCGTTCCGTAAAAACGAAGGGCAGTTTCAGATTTGGGTGCCGCTGCGTGACGCCACCTTTAAATATGATCCGGAATGGCCGGCGCTTATCAACATGGATGCGGATCTGAATTTCCATAACCAGGGGCTGTGGATCAGTGCGCAGGAAGCAAAACTGGGCGAGGCTACCGCCCGTAATCTGAAAGCGGATATTCCGGATTTTACGGTTGAGCGCCTGTATATTCAGTCCGATATTGAAGGTAAAGGCGAATCGCTGGGCAGGTATTTTGATGAAACCCCGATGAAGGGGTCTATCGGTAATACCCTGGAGCAGCTGAAAATCGGCGGAGAGGTTAAGGGTGATCTTAAACTGGAAATCCCGCTTAACGTCAATGAGATGGTGCGGGCAACCGGGCATGTTAATCTGAAAAATAATGATATTGATGTGGTGCCGCTCGGCAGCACACTCAAAAATGTCAGCGGACAGTTCCGCTTTGATAACGGTGACCTGGAAAGCGACCGTATCACGGCTTCCTGGTTCGGGCAGCCGCTGAATATCCGCTTTACCACCAAAGAAAACCCGTCTGATTTCGCCGTCAATATCGATCTGGACGCTGACTGGCAAATGAAGGGTATAGACGGGATACCGGCGGCGATAAAACAGCACGTAACGGGGTCGTTCCCGTGGACGGGGGATGTGAAGATTACCCTGCCGCAGAAAGGGGAAATGCGTTATACCGTGGATCTGGAGGGTCAGACCGGCAAACTGACCAGCAGCTCTTTACCGGCTGTCCGGCGCTGGGCCGCGGAGAGCGGCACCCTGAATGTGCATGCCAGCGGGACAGAACACACCCTGAAAGCCGGAGGAACCGTCGGTAAATCGTTCAGCGTTCTGACGGACTGGCGCCTCGGCGATATCCTCACGCTTAATGGTGCGGTAATCGTTCCGGGCACAAAAGTGCCGGAGAAAGTTACCCCGGATGTCATCAGTATTGCCCTGCCGCCGATCAGTGGTGAAGAGTGGGTCGGCGCGCTGGCGGTTGCCGGTCAGAATCATCAGCAGTCTGCCGCACTGAAACTGCCGGGGAATATTGATATTTCCGCGCCTTATGCGGACTTTGCCGGACAGCGCTGGAATCAGATAAAACTGCGCATTCATCCGCAGGAAAATGGCTGGCTGCTCAGCTCAGACAGTCAGGAGCTGCGCGGGGATGTCCGTATTCCGGCCTCTGGGCCATGGCAGGCGAGTATCGATTATCTCTACTATAATCCGGAGTCGATTCAGAACGCCCTGCCGGAATCACAGCGCAATGAAACCACCAAAACGGATTACCGTGTCGGCAGCTGGCCTGCGGTCACGCTGCGCTGTGAAGCCTGCTGGGTGAGCGGTCTGAATATCGGTACGGTGAATGCGAAAGTCTGGCCGGACAATAATTCACTGGTGCTGGATGCGGCAACAGTCAAAAACAGTGCCAGTGAACTGACCCTCAGCGGTCGCTGGAATGCCGGGCCTGCGCCGCTGTCGCACTTTAAAGGTCAGTTTAAGGGGCCGGTTTTTGATAATATGGCGGCGTATTTCGGGGTACTGGTGCCTATCACCGGCTCACCGTTTACTGTGGATTTTGACCTGAACTGGCGGGATGTTCCGTGGTCACCGGATGTGGCGACCCTGAACGGCATCATCAGCACGTCGCTCGGTAAAGGAGCGATTGAGCGGATGGGCGGCGGTAACGCCGGTAAACTGCTGCGGCTCGTCAGTTTTGATGCGTTACTGCGCAAATTACAGCTCGATTTTACGGATACCTTCAGCAATGATTTCGTTTTTGACAGCATACGTGGCAAAGGCGTGATAAAAGAGGGTGTTTTAAAGACAACCGATACCCGCGTGGACGGATTAATTGCGGATATCAGCTTTAGCGGTTCAGTTTATCTTGTGGAGCGTCGTATTGATATGTCGGTGGTTGTTACACCGGAACTCTCTGCGACGGTCGGGGTGGCGACAGCCTTTGTGGTTAACCCGATAGCCGGAGCGGCAGTCTTTGTGGCGAGTAAGGTACTCGGCCCGCTCTGGAGTAAAATTTCGGTGATACGGTATCACCTGAGCGGTAGTTTAGAAGAGCCGAAGATAGATGAAGTTTTGCGTCAGTTAAAGGAGACCCGGGAATGAAAAACGCAAATGTGGCTTTATTGCAGCTGTGCAGCGGCACAAATATTAAACACAATTTGGCGCAAATCGAACAACAGATCAAACAACTGCCTGATAATATCAAACTGGTGATGACACCGGAAAATGCGCTGATTTTTGCATCAGGCAACACCTATCAGAAATATGCGGAAGTGCAGGGCGAAGGCCCGCTGCAGTCAGCCGTCGCTGACATGGCGCGCCGCTACGGGGTGTGGATCCTGGTCGGCTCGATGCCGATGATCAGCCGCGAAGACCCGGCGCGCATCACCAGCAGCAGCCTGCTGTTTGATGATAAAGGGGAAATCAAAGCCCGTTATGACAAAATTCACATGTTTGATGTGAATATCGATGATGAGCAGGGTTCATACAATGAATCAAAAATCTTCCAGCGCGGCGAGCACATCACCGTGGTGGATACCCCGGTTGGTCGTCTCGGTATGACCATCTGTTATGATCTGCGTTTCCCGGGGCTGTTCCAGGCACTGCGTGAGCAGGGCGCGGAGATTATCTCTGTTCCGGCGGCCTTTACCCGGCTGACCGGAAAATCTCACTGGGAGCCGCTGCTGCGCGCCCGTGCGATTGAAAACCAATGCATTATCCTGGCGCCGGCACAGGTCGGTGTGCACGGCACCCGCCGCACATGGGGACATACCATGGCGGTTGACGGCTGGGGCAAAGTGATGAAGAAAAACACGGATGCGGTGGCCGCCATCGGCGTTGATATCCGTCCGGACAGCTTAACCTCAATGCGTGAGCAGATCCGCGTGGTGAAACATAACCGTTTCCGCCCGCAGCTGACGTCACTGATTGAGAAAAACACCACAGGTAAAGAGTAAATTATGAGTTTTTCAACTGTCAGTAATCATCTGCTGACCGCCCATGATCTTGACGAACAGGATCTCTTTTCTGTCCTCACACAGTTAGCAGATCGCCATATTGATTATGGCGATCTGTATTTTCAGAGCAGTTTTCATGAAGCCTGGGTGCTGGAAGATAAAATTATCAAAAACGGCTCTTACAATATTGACCAGGGTGTCGGGATCCGCGCCGTCAGCGGCGAGAAAACCGGCTTTGCCTATGCGGATCAGATAAGCCTGACCGCATTACAGCAGAGTGCCTCCGCCGCCCGCAGTATTGTCCGTGAGCAGGGTAACGGACAGGTGCAGAGCCTGCACCGTGTCAATAACACGGCACTCTATGCCGCACTCGATCCGCTGCGTGCAATGCCGCGCGAGGAAAAAATCGCACTGCTGCATCGCCTCGACCGTGTGGCACGGGCGGAAGATCCGCGTGTGCAGGAAGTAAATGCCAGCCTGACCGGTGTGTATGAAGAAGTCCTGGTTGCCGCCACTGACGGCACGCTGGCGACGGATATCCGCCCGCTGGTGCGTCTGTCTGTCAGTGTGCTGGTGGAAGAGGACGGCAAACGCGAACACGGCGGCAGCGGCGGCGGCGGTCGTTTTGGTTATGAATATTTCCTCGGTACGGAAGACGGTGAGATCCGCGCAGACCATTTTGCCCGTGAAGCGGTGCGCATGGCGCTGGTGAATCTCTCTGCCGTTGCGGCACCGGCCGGTTCAATGCCGGTTGTACTGGGCGCGGGCTGGCCGGGCGTGTTACTGCATGAAGCGGTCGGTCATGGCCTGGAAGGGGATTTCAACCGCCGTGGTGCATCGGTATTCAGCGGAAAAATCGGTCAGCAGGTCACATCATCACTCTGTACCATTGTTGATGACGGTACTATCGGCGATCGCCGCGGGTCACTGGCAATTGATGACGAAGGTGTGCCGGGACAGTATAACGTCCTGATCGAGAACGGTATTCTGAAAGGTTATATGCAGGATAAACTCAACGCCCGTCTGATGGGGGTTGACCCGACCGGTAACGGCCGCCGTGAATCCTATGCCCATCTGCCGATGCCGCGCATGACCAACACCTATATGCTGGCGGGGGAATCGTCGCCGGAAGCGATTATCGCCAGTGTGAAAAACGGCCTGTATGCCCCGAATTTCGGCGGCGGTCAGGTGGATATCACCTCCGGTAAGTTTGTGTTCTCGACATCCGAAGCGTATCTCATTGAAAACGGTAAGATTACCAAACCAGTGAAAGGCGCGACACTGATTGGCTCCGGTATTGAGGCCATGCAGCAGGTCTCGATGGTCGGTAATGACCTGAAACTGGATAAAGGTGTCGGTGTGTGCGGTAAAGAAGGCCAGAGCGTGCCGGTGGGTGTCGGTCAGCCGACCCTGAAACTGGACAGCATTACTGTCGGCGGAACGGCCTGATGATGAAAAAATACGGCACGCTGGTGATTGTTCTGATTGTGGCGGTCTCTGCCTGGCTGGCAGGGTTACCGGGGCAGTTTATCGATACCCGTCCGTCAGAGCCGGTACCGCAGCAGACAGAGCAGCCGCAGAGCATTGATGCGCTGACAGCACAGGCACGGGTGGTCAGCTATGTGCAGCAGCACCAGCGCCTGCCGGATTACTATGTGACGAAAAAAGCCGCCCGTAATGCGGGCTGGCAGCCGTCAAAGGGCAACCTCTGTGAGGTGATGCCGGGTAAAGCCATCGGCGGTGACCGCTTCGGCAACCGGGAAAAAGGGTTGCCGGATGCACCATCACGGCAGTGGTTTGAAGCGGATATTAACTATAACTGCGGTCATCGCGGCAGTGATCGTCTGCTTTATTCCAATGACGGGCTGATTTATGTCACCACCGATCATTACCGTTCATTTCAGCAGGCCAATTAATCCATGACACCTGATATCAGCATTGTGCGTTTTGATTTCCGTACCATCCGGACAACAGACGATTTTTATCAGCAGTTCAGTGATAAATTTCAGCTGCCGTACTTCGGGTGTAACACGGATGCACTGTGGGACATGCTGACAGGCGGGATTGATCTGCCGGTGATACTGGCGTTTGAACATATTACCGCACGGCAGCGGCGGCTGTTTTCAGCCATTATCGGCACCTGCTGGGATGCGGAGGAAGAGTGGCCGGGGGATATTCAGCTGGTGCTGACCCCCCTGACCATGACGGTGGATTAAGCGCTTTCTGCCAGTTCTTTCAGATACTGGAACAGCTGGCGGTAAGCTTTCGGCGGTTTATTGCCTTCGCGCTCTTTTTTCGCATTGCGGATAAGCGTACGCAGCTGCTGGCGATCAAGGTGCGGGAACAGCGCAACGGCTTCTTCCGTCACGGTATCATCACCGCTGACCAGGCGTTCGCGCAGATCTTCGAGTTTATGCAGCAGGACAACCTGCTGGTTATGGCGGTTTTTCAGTTTGTCGAGTGCCGTGGTAATCGGCTCCGGGTCACGGGCCCGCAGCAGTTTACCGATGAGCTGTAACTGACGGCGCAGGCCTTCGCGCTTGATTTTTTGTGCAAGCAGGATGGCCTCGAGCAGCTGTTCATCCAGCGGAATACGTTCCAGCTGGGTCTTGCTCAGTGCAACCAGTTCAGCGCCGAGTTTTTTCAGGACTTCCGCATCGCGTTTAATTTCGCTTTTGCTGACCCAGATTATCTCGTCATCCTCTTCCTCCTGAGGAAGTGCGTCGGGTTCTTCAAACCAGTCTTCAGGCTGCTTTGCCATAATAGTATTTCCTGTGGCGAAACACAGAGCGGCGGGTGCCGGATGATCTCTGTGTTTGTGAGTGTTAACATTTGATTATTGCGTATTGTAACCGGGGAAAAGGCCGGATAACACCTATTCAGCTGTCTGATTAGCTGACGGCCCCTTAATTTATTGAATTGGAACCTGATTGATGAATATCACTTCTCAGATTATGGCGCAGCGTACGCGCCTGGAACAAGCGGTTTCGCAGGCACTGAGTATTGCACAGAAAGGGTGTGACAGCGCCGAAGTTGCTGTCAGCCGGACCACCGGGATGAGTGTGAGCACCCGGATGGGTGAGGTGGAGAACGTTGAGTTTAACAGTGACGGCGCGCTGGGGATCACGGTGTATCATAACCAGCGCAAAGGCAGCGCATCTTCCACCGATTTAAGCGACGAGGCGATTGCCCGTACCGTACAGGCCGCGATCGACATTGCGAAATATACATCTGAAGATCCGTGTTCCGGCCCGGCAGATCGCGATTTGCTGGCCTTTGAGGCACCGGATCTGCAACTGTTTTATCCGTCTGAAGTGAGCGCAGACCAGGCGATCGACTACGCCGCCAATGCGGAAAAAGCCGCACTGAGCGCTGATCCGCGTATCACCAATACGGAAGGCGGCAGCTTTAACAGCCATTACGGCATCCGTGTCTTCGGTAACACGCTCGGTATGCTGCAAAGCTACTGCAGCAGCCGTCACTCGATGTCTGCCTGTGTGATTGCGGAAGAAAACGGCGATATGGAGCGTGACTACGCGTATACCATTGCCCGTAAGCTGGATGACCTGAAATCCGCACAGTGGGTGGGTGAAGAGTGTGCCCGGCGTACGCTGTCCCGCCTCGCACCGCGCAAACTGGCGACACAGAAAGCGCCGGTGATTTTTGCGCCGGAAGTGGCAACCGGTTTGTTCGGGCATCTGGTCGGCGCGATCAGTGGCACGTCCGTATACCGCAAATCCACTTTCCTGCTCGATAGCCTGGGTAAACAGATCCTGCCGGACTGGCTGACCATCCGTGAGCTGCCGCATGTGATCGGCGGCCTGGCTTCGACGCCGTTTGACAGCGAGGGGGTCCGCACAGAAGATCGCCTGATTATCGAAAACGGTGTGCTGAATAACTGGCTGATGACCACCTACGCTGCCCGTAAACTGGGCCTGAAAAGCACCGGTCACGCAGGCGGTATTCACAACTGGCACATTGCCGGTCAGGGGCTGGGGTTTGACGACATGCTCAGAGAGATGGGTACCGGTCTGGTGGTGACCGAGCTGATGGGACAGGGTGTCAGCGGCATCACCGGTGATTACTCCCGTGGCGCATCGGGTTTCTGGGTGGAAAACGGCGAGATTCAGTATCCGGTCAGTGAAATCACCATTGCCGGCAACCTGAAAGACATGTGGGCCAACATTATTGCCACCGGCGACGATATTGAAACCCGCAGCAATATTCAGTGCGGCTCAGTCTGGCTGCCGGAAATGAGTATTGCGGGTCAGTAAGTGTTTTAGTGCATTAAAAACCCTGACTTGAAGTGACCCCATAAAGTTGGACACTTTTAGTTAAGTAGTTTGTAAGGCCTGATTTCGATATTGAACCGGAGTCAG
>DVQE01000049.1:0-23030 GCA_018239585.1 Pyrrhopyge papius papius | reverse complement strand
GTGTTTGCCGTCCGGGGTCAGGGCTTTCGGGCTGGTGAAGGTATAACCGTCCACCGGCCAGTAACCGGCAAATTTCACCCCGGATGATTGCAGCTGCTGATGCAGATAACCCAGTGCATCCAGGAACCAGTCACTGTAATCCACCTGATCACCCATGCCGTACATGGCGACAATTTTTCCCGATAAATCAAGCTGCGGTAACTGATCCCATACCGCCAGCCAGTCTTCCTGGATTTCACCGAAATCCCAGGTCGGAATACCGAGGATCAGCACCGGATAGCTTTCCATCAGTTGCAGATCTGTCTCTTTCACATCATGGAGTTCAACGAGATCATCACCTAAAATATCACGGATTTTTTCAGCTGCCATTTCGGTATAGCAGGTGCTGGAACCATAAAAAAGACCAATTTTCATCTGTTTATTCTGCTGTGTATCGGGTAAAAAATGAAAGCTTACCGCCTCTGTGCGCTGCTTTCATCACAGGATTACGGTATTGTAACAGAAGATAAGTTAATTCTGACACGGGAATTCAAACGGGAGGTCAGCGGTGAAGGACGCCGTACAACACAGCGAAAGTGATGCACTGACAGAGCAGTTTCTTGATACTATCTGGCTGGAACAGAATTTATCGGAAAACACTCTGGCATCCTACCGCCTGGATTTACAGGCACTGGCGGACTGGCTGGCACCGCAGGATTTGGACTGGTTATCACTGACCACCCTTGATTTGCAGGCTTTTCTGGCAGACCGGTTGGATCGTGGTTACAAAGCCACCAGTTCGGCGCGGATGCTCAGTTCGCTGCGCCGGTTTTTCCAGTATTGCTACCGTGAAAAACTGCGGACGGATGATCCGACCATTCAGCTGTCAGCACCCAAACTGCCCGCCCGGTTGCCGAAAGATTTAAGCGAAAGCCAGGTGGATGACCTGCTGGCGGCACCGGATGTTACTGACGCTCTCGAATTGCGCGATAAAGCCATGCTGGAGGTACTCTACGCCTGTGGTCTTCGCGTGACGGAACTGGTATCACTGTCTCTGCCGGATGTCAGTCTGCGTCAGGGGGTGATCCGTGTGATCGGTAAAGGTAATAAAGAGCGCCTGGTGCCGATGGGGGAAGAAGCTGTCTACTGGCTGGAAGTCTATCTGGTACAGGCCAGACCGGCGCTGCTGAACGGACAGGCCGCAGATGTGCTGTTTCCGAGTAAGCTCGGCCGGCAGATGACACGGCAGACATTCTGGCACCGTATCAAACACTATGCGGTGGTGGCAGGGATTGCGACAGAAAAACTTTCACCGCACGTGCTGCGGCATGCCTTTGCCACTCATCTGCTTAATCACGGCGCTGATCTGCGGGTGGTGCAGATGCTGCTGGGGCACAGTGATTTATCCACCACACAAATTTATACCCATGTCGCGACGGAGCGGTTACGCTCGCTGCATCAGCAGCACCATCCGCGCGGCTGATAAGGAAAGAGTATGCTGAAAATTGTATCATCAGCACTGGCAGCTCTGCTGGTGTTCAGCCACGGTGCAGCCGCCGGGGAAAGCGAAATCAAGGCAGCACTGGGCAAGATGGATATGACCGCCACCATGATCCGCCCGTCACCGGTACCGGGGGTCTCGGCAGTTGCCACGCCGCAGGGCGTTTTTTATATCAGCGATGACGGCCGTTATCTGCTGCAGGGGCCGATGTTTGATATGAGTGGCAAAACCCCGAAAAACATCACCAATAATGTGCTGCTGGATGAGCTGAACAGCCTGGAAAATGAGATGATCATTTATAAATCCCAGCGCGGCAGCCACGTTATTACGGTCTTTACGGATATCACCTGTCCGTACTGCCTGAAATTACATAATGAAAATAAGGCGCTGAATGATAAAGGCATTACGGTCCGTTATCTGGCGTTTCCGCGCAAAGGGCCGGAGTCGGCGGTCGGGCGGGACATGCAGTCTGTCTGGTGTAACGGCTTTAAAACCAAAGCGCTGGATAATGCATTCCGTAATGAGCCTATCCCGCAGATAGACAGCTGCAACATTGATATCAGTAAACACTATAATCTCGGCCTGAAATTCGGCATCACCGGTACCCCGGCGATTGTCCTTGAGGACGGAACGCTGATTGCCGGTTACTTATCCGCGGATAAAATCGCTGAATTAGTAAATAAATAATTAATAGTATAATCAGGTTGTTATGATAAAAACAGAACTCCGCCGCCGTGATGCGGCGGATTACACCGCACTGCTTTCTCCCGATCGCCCCGAACTGCTATGCCGCCTGTATGCCGCCAGAGGGATCACCTCTGCGGAGCAACTGGAACGCGGCGCACGCGGACTGCTTAATTACGGTCAGCTCAATGGTATCGATCAGGCCGTCGCATTACTGAAAGAGGCACTGCATCAGAATCAGCGGATTGTAATTGTCGGCGATTTTGATGCTGACGGCGCAACCAGCACCGCACTGTCGGTGCGCGCACTGCGCCGGATGGGCTTCCGGCAGGTGGATTTCCTGGTCCCCAACCGTTTTGAGGACGGCTACGGGCTCAGCGCACAGGTGACAGAGCAGGCCCGCCGCAAAGGGGCAGAGCTGATTATGACCGTGGATAACGGTATTTCCTCTCATGACGGTGTCGCCGCTGCGCATGCTGCCGGGATCCGCGTGATTGTGACTGACCACCATCTGCCGGGGGAGATCCTGCCGCCGGCGGAAGCAATTATTAACCCGAATCTGGCGGATTGTGGTTTTCTCTCCAAATCCCTCGCCGGTGTCGGCGTAACCTTTTATCTGATGTCCGCGCTGCGGGCATCACTGCGGGCGGATGACTGGTTCGCGCAACAGAATATTGCCGAGCCGAACCTGGCTGAAATGCTGGATCTGGTCGCACTGGGCACGGTGGCGGACGTGGTGCCGCTCGATCAGAATAACCGCATCCTGGTGCATCAGGGGCTGAACCGCATCCGTGCCGGGCGCTGCTGTGCCGGGATCACCGCACTGCTGGAAATCTCCAAACGACAGGCTTCCGGGCTGGTGGCGAGTGACCTCGGTTTTGCCCTCGGGCCGCGTCTGAATGCGGCGGGCAGACTGGATGATATGTCAGTCGGCGTTGAACTGCTGCTGACTGATGATATGGCGAAAGCGCGTATGCTGGCGCATGAACTGGACGGTCTGAACCAGACCCGGCGTGAGATAGAGCAGGGGATGCAGCAGGAAGCGCTGACACTGTTCAGTAAAATCGAACACAGCACCACGGAAATGCCGTCGGGCATAGCCCTGTATCACCCGGAATGGCATCAGGGTGTGGTCGGTATTCTCGCCTCGCGCATCAAAGAGCGCTATCACCGCCCGGTAATTGCGTTTGCTCCCTGTGGTGACGGCCTGCTGAAAGGCTCCGGACGCTCAGTGAGCGGTCTGCATCTGCGGGACGTGCTCGAACGGCTCGATACCCTCAACCCGGGAATGATGGCGGCATTCGGCGGGCATGCCATGGCGGCCGGGCTTTCGCTGCCGGAATCCTGTTTTCCTGATTTTCAGCATAAATTTGCCGCGCTGGTGGACGATATGATTGACCCCGGGCTGCTGCACGGCGTTATCTGGAGTGACGGCGTGCTGTCACCGCAGGATATGACACTGGAAACCGCCGGCCTGCTGCGCGAAGGCGGGCCGTGGGGGCAGGGGTTCCCGGAGCCGTTGTTTGACGGCACATTCCGGCTGCTGCAACAGCGTATCGTTGGTGAAAAACACTTGAAAGTGATGATTGAACCGGAAGGCGGTGGTCCGCTGCTCGACGGTATCGCCTTTAATGTTGATGTTAATTACTGGCCGGACAACAGTGTGCAGCGGGTTCGTCTCGCCTATAAACTGGATGTGAATGAGTTCCGCGGACAGCGCAGTGTGCAGTTACTGATAGAACATATCTGGCCGGATTAATTTTAGTCCGAAAGAGGGTTGCAATGCTGTCATGATGAGCGGATTTTCGTTACAATATACAGTTCTCACATTATTACCTGACAATCAACAAAAGATAAAAAGACATGTTTGAAATTAACCCGGTAAAAAATCAGATCCAGGATTTGACTGAGCGTACTTCGGTGCTTCGGGGGTATCTTTGACTACGATGCCAAGAAAGAGCGCTTAGAAGAAGTTAACGCCGAGCTGGAACAGCCTGACGTCTGGAACGAACCTGAACGTGCCCAGGCACTCGGTAAGGAACGCGCCTCTCTGGAAGCTATCGTGGAAACCATCGATGACCTTGACCAGGGACTTGAGGATGTCAGCGGTCTGCTGGAACTCGCCGTCGAAGCCGATGACGAAGAGACCTTTAACGAAGCGGTTGAAGAGCTGAAGGGACTGGAAGACAAACTCGGTCAGCTGGAATTCCGCCGGATGTTCTCCGGTGAATATGACAGCGCTGACTGCTACCTTGATCTCCAGGCCGGTTCCGGCGGTACAGAAGCTCAGGACTGGGCAAGCATGCTGCTGCGTATGTATCTGCGCTGGGCAGAAAGCCGCGGCTTTAAAACCGAAATTATTGAAGAATCTGACGGCGATGTGGCTGGCCTGAAATCGGCAACAGTTAAGATCATGGGCGAATATGCCTACGGATGGTTGCGCACAGAAACCGGCGTTCACCGCCTGGTGCGCAAGAGCCCGTTTGACTCCGGCGGCCGCCGCCATACCTCGTTCAGTTCCGCGTTTATCTATCCGGAAGTGGACGATGACATTGATATTGAAATCAATCCGGCGGATATCCGTATTGACGTTTATCGTGCCTCCGGTGCCGGTGGTCAGCACGTCAACAAAACGGAATCTGCGGTGCGTCTGACCCATATTCCGACCGGTATCGTCACACAGTGCCAGAATGACCGCTCGCAGCATAAGAATAAAGATCAGGCTTTCCGTCAGATGAAAGCAAAACTTTATGAATATGAAATGCAGAAGAAAAACGCCGATAAACAAGAAATGGAAGATAACAAATCCGACATCGGCTGGGGCAGTCAGATCCGTTCTTATGTGCTTGATGATTCCCGTATTAAAGATCTCCGTACCGGTGTGGAAACCCGCAATACGCAGGCTGTATTAGACGGTGATCTGGATAAATTTATTGAGGCCAGCTTAAAAGCGGGTTTATAAGGATTAAAAATGTCACAAGACCAACACAGTGCTGAGCAGGCACCTGATTTAAATAACGAATTAAAAACACGCCGTGAAAAACTGGCACTGCTGCGTGAAAAAGAAGCCGTTGCATTCCCGAATGATTTCCGCCGTGACGCGGTATCCGGTGATCTGCATGAAAAATATGGCGAAAAAAGCGCGGAAGAGCTGGAAGCGCTGAATATCGAAGTGGCGATTGCCGGCCGTATGATGACCCGCCGTATCATGGGTAAAGCCTCTTTTGCCACCTTACAGGACACGGCGGGCCGTATTCAGATTTACGTTTCCCGTGATGATCTGGCGGAAGGCGTGTACAACGAATCCTTTAAAAAATGGGATCTGGGCGATATCCTCGCGGTACGCGGTAAGTTATTTAAAACCAAAACCGGTGAGCTGACGGTTCACTGTACCGAAGTCCGTCTGCTGACCAAAGCACTGCGTCCGTTACCGGATAAATTCCACGGTCTGAATGACCAGGAAACCCGTTACCGCCAGCGTTATCTGGATCTGATCGCCAACGATGAATCCCGTCATACCTTTGCGGTGCGTTCACGTATTCTGGCTGAAATCCGTAAATTCATGGTGAACAAAGGGTTTATGGAAGTGGAAACCCCGATGATGCAGGTCATTCCGGGCGGGGCAAGTGCGCGTCCGTTTGTTACCCATCACAATGCGCTGGATATCGATATGTATCTGCGTATTGCGCCGGAACTGTATCTGAAGCGTCTGGTGGTCGGTGGTTTTGAGCGTGTGTTTGAAATCAACCGTAACTTCCGTAACGAAGGGGTTTCTCCGCGTCACAACCCTGAATTCACCATGATGGAACTTTATATGGCGTATGCCGATTATAAAGACCTGATTGCGCTGACCGAAGAGCTGTTCCGTACTATTGCGCAGGATGTGCTGGGCAACCCGGTTGTGAAGTACGGTGACCAGGAATTCGATTTCGGCAAACCGTTTGCCAAACTCACCATGAAAGAAGCTATCTGCAAATATCGTCCGGAAACCAATATGGCGGATCTGGATGATATGGATAAAGCGGTTGCTATCGCGAAATCCCTGAACATCAAAATTGAAAAATCATGGGGTCTGGGCCGCGTACAGTGTGAAATCTTCGAGGAAGTGGCAGAAAGCCATCTGATCCAGCCGACATTCATCATTGAATATCCGGCAGAAGTCTCTCCGCTGGCACGCCGTAATGACGATAATCCGTTTATTACTGACCGCTTTGAATTCTTTATCGGCGGCCGTGAAATCGGTAACGGTTTCTCCGAGCTGAACGATGCGGAAGATCAGGCAGAACGTTTTGCCGAGCAGGTCCGCCAGAAAGACGCCGGTGATGACGAAGCGATGTTCTATGACGAAGACTATGTTGTCGCACTGGAACACGGTCTGCCGCCGACAGCGGGTCTGGGTATCGGGATCGACCGTATGGTTATGCTGTTTACTGACAGCCACACCATCCGTGACGTCATCCTGTTCCCTGCAATGCGTCCGGGAAAATAATTGCTGCAGTAAATGAATACGGGGCCTCACAAATTTGTGGGGCTTTTTTTTTCACTATCCTCTTGATAAACAAGATGACCGGCGTATAATCTCACACATCCTGACGCGGGCGTAGTTCAATGGCAGAACGAGAGCTTCCCAAGCTCTATACGAGGGTTCGATTCCCTTCGCCCGCTCCAAACAAACCTCTCTAAACGTCTCCTGAAGTCTACAAACCCCACTAAAATCAAGCCTTATAGCCAAAACTCAGTATTCTGAGGTCTACCGCCGTCTTTTGGAATCTATACAATTTGTTGTATAGTTTTTTGTATAGAAATTTTCTATTCAATCTCGGCTATACAATATGGTGGTTTATGAAGCTGACAGACATGGCAATTAAGCGTGCTAAATCAAAGGAAAAGGCATATACACTGGCGGATGGCGGTGGCTTATCTCTGTTGGTTGATATCAATGGCTCTAAGGGCTGGCGCTTTCGTTATCAGTTTGCGGGCAAAACAAAAATGTTATCTCTCGGCGTATATCCGGTGGTCACTCTTACTGAAGCCCGGGCAAAAAGGGACGAAGCCAAAAAGCTGATCGCTGGTGGTATAAACCCGAGTGATGTTCGCAAGGCTCAAAAGCAGGAGATGGAGAACCGCCATGAAAATACATTCGAGGGGATAGCGCGGGAATGGTATTCAAAGCGTATTGACCGGTGGTCAGCATCCTACGCTGAGGAAATGATGGAAACCTTTGAAAAGGATGTTTTCCCATTGATTGGCAGTCGTCCGATAGCAGAGATAAAGCCAATGGAGTTAATGACGGTATTGTCCCGCCTGAACGACAGGGGAGCCACTGAGAAGCTCAGAAAGGTACGGCAACGCTGCGGCGAGGTATGGCGGTATGCGATAGTCACCGGTAGGGCTGAATACAATCCGGCTCCGGATCTGGCATCCGCATTTGCCCCGCATAAAAAAACACACTATGCCTTTTTGAAAGTGGACGAGATACCGGCGTTCTGCAAAGCACTGAACACGTATACCGGCAGTTTCCTTGTCAAAATGGCAATGCGGTTACAGATGATTACCGGTGTTCGCCCAGGTGAATTGCGTAAAGCGGAGTGGTCAGAGATTAATTTCGATAATCGCACATGGGAAATACCCGCAGAAAAAATGAAGATGCGCCGTCTTCATATTGTGCCGCTGTCTCTGCAGGCCATGAATATTCTGGAGCAGTTACAGCCAATATCAGGGCAAGGTCAGTTTGTTTTCCCCGGACGCATTAAATCCAGTCAGCCAATGAGTGAAATGGCACTGAATGTTCTGATCCGCCGGGTAGGATATGCGGGACGTGTCACCGGTCACGGCTTTCGGCATACCATGAGCACTATCCTGCACGAACAGGGTTATAACACCGCATGGATTGAGACGCAGCTTGCACATGTCGATAAAAACTCAATCAGGGGCACATACAACCACGCTCAGTACATCGACGGACGCAGGGAAATGCTCCAGTGGTACGCTGACTATATGGACGCACTGGAGAACGGGGATAACGTCGTTCACGGTAATTTCAAACGGGCATAATCCACCGGCAGCACACCGAACCAGCCAGAGTAAAGGCTGGTTTTTTTATATCCGGAATACGTGAACTGGACAAATAGACAGGTGTAGTAGTCTTTAGTAGACTGGCATAGACGATAAGAATAAAGCTATGTCTAGGCTGATCTCCGAAAACCAGTACACCTCTACTGGCTGGCATAGCTCCTACTAAATGAGGGCGTGGGGTGGCGTTATGCTAGATATTGCTGAAGCACTTAAGGCTCGTGAAAATGAGTTTATCAGTCTGAGGGAATTAATTACGCGTATTAGGTTACAACAACCACATGTTAGCGAGTCACAAATAGCCGACTTTTTATATATTGAAAATGCTAATAGGCAGCTACCGGAGTGGGTTAAGAAAGGGATTGCGTCAACTATTGAGGGAACAGATGGCGGGTATGAAGATGTAGAGTTAGAGGCATTGCTCAAAGTTATTACTGAGGAAACATATATGCCAGAAGTTACTCCGCCTGTTAGTCAACCTCCGGCTCAAAAATCTTCGGTTCAAGAACCTCCAATGGATTTTGATGACGATATTCCATTTTGAATAACATAAAATTAAGAGGTAAGTCATGGCTGGCTGGTTGAATAACGATCATTGGTCTGCACCTAATTTTGATAAGTATGGGTTTAGACGCTCAGATTTAAAAGAGTTTGCCGAAAAAGTAGGGATAGATTTATCTATTCCACTGGAAGATGTTATCCCAAATGTTTCAACTAATGTTGATAACAAGCCCACAAGTGAAGCTGATGTAGAAAAATTAAAGATGGAAGTCGACTCACTAAGAAAACAAGTTCGTAAACTTGAAAGCGAACGTCCTATTCTTTTAAAGAAATATCGAGAAGATGATCCGCTTTATTTGGCAATTCAAATCAGAAATAGCGAGTGGGTAAAATATGATCCAGAAAATGACCGCATGACCAGAGGAAACCAAGAAGCGATTATTAAGGAATTAGAAGATAATAAAAAATTCTCAAACGCCCAAGCTAAAGCTATTGAGCAGGTGGCTTGCCCTATCAAGCGCTAATAATACCCTAACCCTCAGTGTTAATTATATCGTGGTATCATCACCCTTAGGGTGTGTTCATGCCACCCTGAGGGTATTTATTGGAGTATTACTATGGATTAGCCTCAACCCTGAGGGTATTTTCTTTACTAAACGCCATCATGCCTGAGGGTATGAAAATAAAGCTTTTTTTTATGCAAAGATAGCTTCTGTAAACCTCACGCCGTATCTAACGGTATTTGAAGGACTAATACAGGAGGCTATATGCCAGCAATTACTACGCAGAAAGAAAGTCTTATCCGTTTGCCGGAAGTCATCCGGCGCACCGGCTGCTCTAAGCCGTGGCTGTACAAACTCATTGATGCCGGTCAATTCCCGAAACAGGTAAAAATCGGCTCCCGCTCTATCGCCTTTGTTGAGTCAGAGATTGATGCGTGGGTAGCGAATAAAATCGCAGAATCCCGTACTGGTGAGGTGGTGTAATGAAAAAGAAAAACCACCCGTCACAGGTGGCTTCTGAGGATAGCTTCGCGTCATCTATCTTATCAAAGAACCCGCCGAAAAAACACCGCGCCCGTATTGCTGTACTTGGAGCGGGTACTTCCGGAATAACTGAAAACGACATCCTGCGCCGCTGCGGATTGTCGTCAGGCCGGAATTATTGCTCAGAAATTGAAAGGCTGACCGGTATCACATTGAACCGTGAGGACGAGCCGAATCCGGACGGTATTGCAAGCCATTACCGTTACAGCATCAGTAACCGTCAGGATGCTCAGAAGGTGATTAATCTGGTTAATAACAGCGCACATTATGGCGGTTATCCCGGGTTATCAAAGCAGCAAGCCGATATTTACCTGAATCTGTACCCGACCGAATAACGGAGTAATCACAATGGAAAATTTTAAAAGTGGCTTTAATGCCACCAGCCAAACTCACCCTAAATTTGAGTCAGACGATATTTTGAATATCAACTCAGATGATATTTCATTTATCCGGTTTGAAGGTGTGCAGGTGCGGATTGTTAAAGTTAATAATGAGCCGTGGTTTATTGCTAAAGATGTTTGTGATGCCTTGGAATTATCCAACCATAGAATGGCATTGAAAGCCCTTGATTCTGACGAAAAGGGGGTAAGTTTAATTTACACCCCTGGCGGAAAGCAGAGAGCAAATATTGTCTCGGAATCCGGTTTTTATAAACTGATTGCCCGCAGCCGCAAAGCAACCACTAAAGGCACTTTTGCACATCGTTTCACTAACTGGGTATTCCGTGACGTTATCCCGTCTATCCGCAAGACCGGTGCGTATGGTGTGCCGTTCGGTGAATTGAATGACCTGACCAAACGCCAGCAGCAGTACAAATTAACCTCATCACAGCGTGGGCGTGACCTGCAATCATGCAAAACTGAAAAAGCCAGCTTACAGCGTGAGGAAGTCGAACTGTGGCGGAAATATCAGCCTGATTTTCTCGATGAGGAGATCCACTGATGACCGTCACCTCAGCAGTGTTTGGTTCCCCAATTCCGGGGAATCAAAACACGGGTATCAATCAGATTGCCCGCCAGAGGAAAGGCTCTCTTCTGGACGGCGGTGTGCCGGTTAAACTGGACACCCTCACGAATACTGTAACTTCAAGTTATGGTATTACCGGCAACCAACCAGCTAAAGTTTCAGCCGGTCAATCAGCGAAATTTTACGCCGATCTCAAATATGAAACCCTGAGCTATCCGAATCCGGATATCCCGAATCGTGGTGAAATTACACCATTTAAAGGTTTTATCGGGGTCACTACGCGGGGAGATATTGAGTTTTCGGAGTCCATAAAAAAGGGCAGCGTTTCCACCACCCTTTGCGTGTTCGATATTAAATATCGAGCAAATCAGCCATTACAGAGTAGTCAATGGTTAAAGCAGGGTAAACAGAATATTTCCGGGGAAGCGAAGAACTTTGATGATAATCACTTGTTTTTATCGTCAGATGTTCGTTATAGTGATCGGGCACCGGCAAAATCCGGTGCCAGGATTGAGACCCTGAATATACAAACGGCGACACATGACGCGCCTTGCGTCTTTTTTTGTGTCCGTGCCCACGCACACCTGCAAAATACGGTATTATGCCGTCCTGATTCAATGGTGGCGTTGGTGGGGCAGCCTTCGGGCTGGCTGGTTTCCGTTTGTGCCAGTAGTCTCAACCCTGTCAACGTCACCACCCCTATAGAGATTGAGACCTCTGGTGGTGACTCCGCGTTAATACAAACGGAGATCATCGTTATGATGGCTATCCCTACCCAAACTCAATTCAAATTCCTGTTTCTGGCGGTAAAACGCGCAGACAGCACAGATATTCCGCACCGCATCGAAGCCACAGCACCGAATGAGCACAGTGCCCGCCTGCTGCTGGTACGCGATTATATCCTCGCCTTTGCCGGACGTTTACCGGTTCGGGAGGTGGCAGCATGAGTAAGCCCCTTCCGTTAGATGCCGCCACCTACAAAGCGCAGCAGGCCAGTTCGCTGTTTACTGTCATTCTGGAACAGGCGGCAAATGAATGCTCCAGCGAATTATTAGACCTTATTTCTATCGTTTGTGACCTGAACGGTGAAATCTGGCAATCACTCAGTCATGTGACAGGAGTAAAGCGATGAAAACCATCAAATTATCGGAAGGTGATATGGCTCGGTTTGAGTCTGCTTTACATGTCAGTGAGGAGATTATTGCGCTACTGCTTCCGGTACTGACCGCTGTAGAAAATGAGGCTGAACCCGATACATACCTGATGGTCAGGGCAATCAAACGCATTGCGATTGAGCAGTATGAAAAACTGAGAGTACTGGCGGAGGTGATGAAATGAGCAAATACCAAACCGCAGTCTCCGGCTCTGCCGTGGCTGTGATGAAACGCAACGCTGCCGGTAAATATCAGCATATCGCCCTGATACCGCTGGCTGATATTCCTGCCCGTGCAGATGCCGGAGAGTGGAACAGCCGGAACTGCGGACACACTGAGGATAAATAACATGGCACTAATCACAAAAAACTTCCGTGTGAATGCGCTGGCCAATCTGTTTGCCGGGGCGGTTTATCACGATGTCACCACACGGAACGGCGGCGACTGGTTCCCGATGAATGTAGGCAATAAAGCGATTGAGGTGGCGATTACCGACGGTGTGAAAGGTATCCGGATGCTGGTGGACAGCTATCTTCTGGAAGCCCTGCAACAACAATCCCGGACGTGGGAACCGGCAGCGGTACAGGTACTGGAACAATGTACCGCGAACGGCTTTATCATCGGGTTCGGGCGTGAGATATGGCAGAGCATGATTAACGATATGGGCGACACGCTGGCAGACAAAGGAGCATTTCAATGAGCAATGTGATCCCGTTCAGACAGAAAAATAACACGCTGGAGAATCTGACCCGTGATTTTGCTGCCGCAGTATACCGTTGTCATCATTATGACTACGAGGACAGTTACCGGCTGACGGAGACACTGGGCGGTAATACCACCTGCCGCGATATTCCGCCGTCAGAATATATCGTGCTGCTGACCGACTGGTATTTCATCGAACCACTGGCAGAACAAGCGGACGACTACGAAGCGGCAGCAGCGGACGCACTGACCCGTGCTGTAGATTCCGGACGTTTAACTCCGGCGGGTGAGGCGTTGTATCAGTCAATCCTCAGCATATCCCGTGATATGTCCGCACCGGAAGGAGGCGCAGACGATGAAATCCATTGATGTTATCCGTGAGGTGAAACTGAAAGCCAACGGACAATGGCAGGGCATTCTGTCCGCTGTGGGTGCGGAGGTGCCGGTAAATACTCACACAGCCTGCCCGGGATGCGGCGGTAAAGACCGGTTCCGCTTTGATGACAAGAACGGTAACGGCACGTTTATCTGTAATCAGTGCGGCACAGGTGACGGGTTAGACCTTGTTCAGCGTGTACTGGGCGTGGGTGTGACGGAGGCCGCGAAAGAAGTCGCCGAGATTATCGGTATTGATACCCGTTCAGACCATCAGCCAGCCAGAGAACAGATCCCGGTTAACGGGCAGCAGGAGAGTCACAGAGCGGCGCAGCAGCAGAACGAAGCCCGCGACGCGACAGAGAAACAAAAACGCTTCACAGCGCGTTACAGCGGCCTGTTATCGCAGGTTCAGCAGGGAGAGTCTGTTTATCTGGCAGGCAAAGGGCTGACCGGCTTCATGCTGCCGTTACTGCCTGACGGTTCAATCCTGATCCCGCTGATGAATGCGACCGGCACCATTACCGGGGCGCAGATGATTAAGCCGGACGGCGGGAAACGTCTGTTAACGGACAGCACGAAGAAAGGCAGTTACTACCCCGTCAATGCGCCTGAATGCGTTTCTGAGGTGATTATCGCGGAGGGGCTGGCAACCGCCCTGACGTGTCACTTAATCCGCTCTGACGCGCTGACCGTGGCGGCAATCGATGCCGGGAACCTGATCCACATCGCTGAGGTGATGCGGGGTAAATATCCGGCAGCACTGATAACCATTGCGGCAGATAACGATGCGGACAATACGGTTAACACCGGCAGAGAGAAAGCAGAGGTGGCGGCACGGGCGGTTAACGGTCAGGTAACGATACCAGCCACCAGCGGGGACTGGAACGATGTGTATCAGGCGGAGGGGCTGGATGCCGCAATACAGGCATTTAATCGGGGGATGTATCAGCCGGAAAGCAGCGACAGCGGACAGGCACCGGAACCGGCAGAGAAACCCGCCGCAGCCGACCAGATGAAGCCCCGGATTGAAACCCGTGATAACGGTGTCTTTCAGGTGATCCCGAAGCTGGATAAAGAAACCGGGGAAATCATCAATAACGAGCAGTGGCTCAGTGACCCGTTGACGGTGGTGGCTGCGGGCGTTAACGATGTGAATGAGTCATTCCTGATAATGGACTGCGGCAGCGGCACTACAAAGGCGATCCCGATGGCGGATATCGGTGAGCGTGAGGGCTGGCGGACACTGAAAGCCAGCGGCGTGATTGTCACCACCAAACCGGCATTACGGGCAACACTGGCAGACTGGCTGATGCGCAGCCGGGGGCGGGATATGTGGAGCGTGACCCATAAATCCGGCTGGCACAAAGGCGCGTACATTATGCCGGACGGCTCTGTTATCGGTGAGCCGGATAAACCTGTGCTGTTTAACGGGCAGAGTGCTGCCGCTACTGCCTATCAGGTCAGCGGAACAGCGGAGAGCTGGCGGAATGAGGTGGCACGGCTGGCGGACGGCAATATCTACATGATGTTTGCTGTCGGCGCAGCACTGGCAGCACCCATGACCGGGATCACGATGGCGGACAGCTTCGGCATTCACCTTTATGCACAGTCCACCGCCGGTAAGAGCACCACGGCGGATATGGCGGTCAGTCTGTACGGGCATCCGGATTTACAGCGGCTGACATGGTACGGCACTGCCTACGGTATCGCTAATGAGGCTGTGGCACACAATGACGGGCTTTTGTATCTGGATGAAGTCGGACAGGGGGCAGATCCCAAACACGTCTATAAATCGGCGTACACGCTGTTTAACGGCAAGGGAAAGATTCAGGGAGCCAGAGACGGCGGCAACCGTCCGCTGGAGAGCTGGCGGACTGTGGCAATCAGTACCGGTGAAAAAGATATCGAAACATTCCTGCTCAGTTCCGGCGTGAAGATTAATGCCGGGCAGTTAGTCCGGTTACTCAATATCCCGGTTCAGCGGGCAACGGAGCTTCACGGCTGCGAAACAGGTAAGCACCATGCCGACACTATCAAAGTGAACTGCCGTTCTCACTACGGCGCGGCGGGACGCGGGTGGATCACCTGGCTTTCCGACCACAAAGAGGACGCGAAAACGGCTTACCGTGACGCACAAAAGCGGTGGAGCAAACTGATCCCGGCTAATTACGGGGAGCAGGTTCACCGGGCAAGTGACCGTTTTGCGGCGGTTGAGGCAGCGTTACTGACCGGACGGGTGATCACCGGCTGGCGTGAGCAGGACTGCCGGGATGCGGTTCAGGCGGTATTCAATGTCTGGCTGGCAGAGTTCGGCACCGGCAACAAAGAAATTGAGCAGATAATCGGACAGGCGGAGGCATTCCTCAACGCGCACGGACTGAGCCGGTTCGCACCACTACCGTATGACTGCCTGGATATGCCAATCCGGGATCTGGCGGGGTACAGAAAGAAAGGGGATCACGACAATGATCCTATTGTTTTTTACACCTTTCCGGCGGCATTTGAGAAGGAGATTTCTCAGGGCGTGAATTACAAACAATTTGCCGAAGTGCTGAAAACAGCCGGGATGCTGATACCGCCGTCCAGTGGCAGAGGCTATCAGCGGAAAAGCCCGAGAATAGACGGGCGGCAGATTAACGTTTATGTGCTGCGGTTTATGCCGGAAACTTCAGACCCGGAAGATGAAAGTTAATTTAATGTTAAAAGATGACTTCTCAAAGTATCACCGGAGTGTCTTCAGATAAAAAACGCTATACGTGAAAACAGTGTTTTAGTGTTGGTTCAGTTGGTTCATTTAATAAAGTGTATTGATTTATAAGGAAAATAGCCTGTTTTCTGAACCAACACTGAACCAACAAAGGGCTGTTTTGAACCAACAAACGGGCATTTTGAACCAACACTGAAAATCAGCCGCTTCCCCTCTGGCTGGCAGTGACGGGAAAGAATGTTGGTTCAGTGCCGGAGTATGTTGGTTCAATCGGGGGTAATGTTGGTTCAGTATTTTGAAATAAATCATTTAAAAACAATCATCTTTACAAATTGAACCAACTGAACCGACTGAACCGACACCTGATCGCGTATTTATATAAAAAAATAAAACGGGAGTAACGAAAGTGAGCAGAGAAATTCTCACCTTAAAGAAAAGTAACAAAGCGGTAACAATTCAGGCCGATACCAGCGCACCAAAAAACGCACCGGATAAAACGCAGCAGGAAGCCGCACAGCAGCCGCAGAAGAAAAACAGGGCAGAGGCACATGCGAAGAAACGGAAACGCCGCACAGACCGGATAGCGGAGCACTGGGCGATATTCACAGAGCAGGGAGCCAGACCGCTGGCAATCGGCATACGGGAACAGATGATTGCGGATGCTGAGGCGCGGGGGCTGGATATTACCGTCTCACACATCAAACAGGGGCTGTACGACTACATAAACCGCAGGGTGTATCTGAAATCCCTTACTCTGGGCGGCAGTCGCTTTGATATGACCGGACAGCCAAACGGAGAAGTAACACCGGAACAGCAGCAGGACGCACAACGGAAATTGGATAAGTGGGACAGTGCCAAAACCCGCAGGGGAGAGAGTGAGGTGAGTCTGTGATAAACGATACCAAAGCGGAATCGCTGGAAAATGCCGGACTGTATTACAGAGCAGCTCGGCGGTGGCTGGAAGTGTTTGACCGCTGTCAGGATGAACAGGGACGCAATTACGCAATAGAACAGCGTGAAAGATGCCTTACTCTGGCAGGCAATCCGGCAGAAGCAAAAGCGCGGCGCAAGCGGAAATACAAAGCCCGTCACCGCCTGTAGTGATAACGGAGGCAGGCCATGCAGAAAAGCACAAAGAAACAGACTAACCGCTACTTTAATGGTACACCGACAACACGCCTGATAGTGACCTGTGAGCAGTCTGTCATTGACGCGGTAGATAGTCACATTAAGCGCGGCAGGTATACGCGGGGCAATCGTGCGGAGTTCGTCAGACAGGCAATCATTGAGAAGTTACAGCGTGAACTTTGATGATTTAGACACCAGTACGCGCACGCGCACGAGCCTGACAGCTTTGATGATTTAGCGACACGTTAGGAATGATGATTTTCGGACACGTTAGGAAGCCCGTGAAAGCGGGCTGAATAGCGAAAAATACAGTCCGTAAATCTTAACAAATCCTAACTAAAATTGGATTTTGAGAGTCTGCCACGATTATCATGGCGATATTAATGATCGCTCAGTGTAAAAATTATGCGATATCCTGCTGACCAAAGAAAAATATAATGACTTTCCTGACTGAGTTTCACTTATGGGTTAATATTCTTACGTGATAATAACTAACCCAGAGATAATACAATGTCAGGAAACAGACCCAATATATTCGGAAAAGCCATGGCGATTGATGGTGACAAAACCACAACAGGAGCCACCTGTATCGGTTCGTCAAGCATGATAAAATACAAAGGAATGCCAAGCCTACTGGTCGACGATCCCACCACCACCTGCCCTCAATGCAAACAGACCGGCACGATAGCGACCGGAGACAGCCGGATGATGAATAACGGCAAGGCACAGGCCGTTGACGGTTCAATCGTTCAGTGCGGCTGTCCTTACGGCTCCAATACCGTTATTGCCTCGGAACCATCATTAGCAGCCAGATCCGAGGGGGTCATCTCAACTGTTTCTGAGGGGATTACTTCATTCACCGCAGGTATGTCCGCCGCAATGCAGAGTACCGCATCATGGCAGCAGCTGATTCCGCCACAGGATATCACTGATACGCCAGTGACCCGCTACATAGTGACCATATATACCGCAGCCCCTGGCACCCCATTAAATAACGATAAAACCGGACAACCATTATTTAATGATAATGGCGAAAGAGCGAACTCCCTCGCAGGGCATATGTGGATAGGTATAAAACAAATAGAAAATAACAATCCCGGCACAGAAACCACGTATGGATTTGGCCCGACTGAACACGGAAAGTGGGGAGATGGACAGGTTGTCACAACCGATAACGTTGTTTATGAAAAACCGTATTACAGCCGGACACTGGAAGTCACCGAAGGTCAGTATCAAAAACTACAGGAATTTGGTGAGTTAGCCGTCAGCGGAGACTCGCGCTATTTCGATTTGAAATATAACGGAGCCAATAACAGTTGTATCGACTTTGCCAATTTAGCGTTACGGTTTGCGGGTTTAAACCCTGCCGTTGTGCCGAAAGACGACATTTCAACGACAGGGATCCCTTACACTAATCCGAAAAAATTCGAAGGTACGCTGCGGGTTCTCCGGAATATCCCTGCGATAAAGATGATCCCCGCACCGTTTCCTGATAGTGAATTAAATGAAGAAAAAAATAATGAAATGCCGGAAAGAACCGCTGTTCAATGGCTCTTGTTATCACAGAAAGATGACGTGCCGCAGAAAAACGATGATGTAATTATCGCCAAACGCTAATACGGGGAGCCACTGAATGGCGGTGTATTGCCGCCATTCAGGTAGTCTATCTATAAACAGATGTTTCTATTTTTATAAAGTAATCAAAGCCATCTTTATTTAGCTCCGGCCAGTCACCTAATACTGTAACGCTCAGTCTATACTGTCCGTAATTTCTCGGAATACTTAGCAACAGGAAGTTTCGGTACAATTGCACATTGTTATATAACTGCGTTTCCTCAGTAACCAGTGTTTCAGTTAAATCAGGATTAATTTTATATAATGTCATTTTCAGCAGCGGCGTATCTGGTTGCAGTTCGACAAGCCCTTCCTTTGTAAAAATCTTATAACTATAAAAGTCACCATCGCCATATTGAGCCCGCTTGATATCAAGCCATGCACCAATTGTGGGATCATTCATCGGAAACAGATACAGTAGTTTGTATTTCGGCATGGGTGTTACCCAGAAAGTAAAATCAACCGTTGCCCCCTGTTTGTATAGCTCAATCGGCATACTAACGGGGTTCCCCGGCATTACTTTTGGCGATAAAAAGAAATAAGGGTCATCGGTCTGAGGTTTAATCCAGCAATAGAGCCAAGAACCTGCAACGCCGAGTAATATCCCGATAAGTAATACGATTTTCTTCACAAAAAAATCCTTATAGTCTTTGTTTTAGCTGTTCATTTTTGAATGTTGATCATTTTGGATATTAGTACCACAACATGTATTTTCAGACTAATGTTAAATCAGGCATTGTTAAATAACTGAGTAATAATTAGAAAGGCATTGAAGCACCAATAAAAACATCATTATTTAAAAATGTTATTCTTCCTGACATTTCGATATAGATATTAATATTTACTAACTTTCCGGATGATGAGGGCTGATAAGGTAAATCCGTCCGCAGATCCCCGTCGCACCTTAAAAAATCTATAAATGTTTCCGGTTCGCATGTATCGGTATTGTGCGTAAAGTGCGGGCAGGTGCGAACTATCATAAAGCCTTTATCCATAAGGTGCGAAGCAGGATTGCGCATTATTTTGATGTACAGAAATGTCGAGGTGAAAATGCGCAAAACGAAACCCGCAAGCTGCGCAGTGCGAACCACGCTAAAGCTAGACATGACGGGGCTTAGGAATAAAATCAGTGCCGTATTGCGCAGAAATGGATGTATAGAAATGTTGAGGTTAAATTGCGAACGTCGGGCGGTGTGTGCAAATCAGTTACCCAGCTTTCCGGCAATGTCTTTGTGCCGCTTCCACGCGGAATAGATATCTTTGTCCCACGCTTTACCGGCTTTGGTCTGATAGCCAGCCTCGTTAATCCGCTCGGCAATGACACGCCCGTTATCTACCCCCCTCAGACAGCACCTGATTCATCACAGCGACGATAGCCGGTTCATTGTAGGCATGAGACGGAATATCGGCTTTACCTGCAATCAGGGAGGCAGCAGCGGATTCCAGTCTTTCCACCAGCGTCAGCATACGGGTATCAGGATTCCCCTCTGGACGGTTCAGCTTCTCTTTAATGGCTGAGACTATCCATGATGTTTTATCGCTGCCGGAAGCCGTTACAGCATCATTAAACACGGTCTGGAGTTCAGCGGGGAGACGAAAGGCGACAAGGTTAGAATTGCTCATGATGAAAGTCCTTTTGCTGGTAGTTACTGGATATTATACCAGTGTATAACAGCGTTATACAGGAGCGAACGAATGTCGTATTAGTATTGGTATTACTTTAGGCAATGCTCGTCATTAATGACGATTTGTCACATCTGTCATTTTAACAAGCTTGTATCTATATGATTAAACTCTACATACTTTCTGGCACATAACATGCATATGTGAGATTTCTTTCTTACTCTTTTACTCCCTGGTCAGGGGAAAGGACGTCAAATGAACAAAGTCATATCTGTATGCCCGTATTGCGGTGCCGGTTGTAAAATAAATCTCTGCGTGGAAAACGGAAAAATAATTAAAGCTGAAGGGGCTGATGGTGTTACCAACCAGGGACAGCTGTGCCTTAAAGGCTTATATGGCTGGGATTTTCTTAATGATAATAAGTTGCTCACCGCCAGAATTAATCAGCCGATGATCCGCAGGAAAAAAGGCGCGCCGTTTGAAGTGGTCAGCTGGCGTGAGGCCATTAATTATACGGCGCATAAACTGAAAGAGATAAAAGCAAAATACGGTGCCAAATCGATTATGTGTACCGGTTCATCCCGTGGTACGGGTAACGAAACCAATTTTGTGATGCAGAAATTCGCCCGTGCGGTGCTCGGGAATAACAACGTGGATTGCTGCGCCCGTGTCTGTCACGGTCCGTCTGTTGCCGGATTAAGAGTGACATTAGGCAATGGTGCGATGAGTAATTCCATTGCGGATATTGAAAACTCGGATTGTTTATTGGTCTTTGGTTATAACTGCGCGGATTCACACCCGATTGTTGCCCGCCGGGTTATCAAAGCGCGGGAAAAAGGCGCGGATATTATTGTCTGCGATCCGCGGAAAATCGAAACCGCCAAAATTGCCACGCAATATCTGCCGATGAAAAACGGCAGTAATATGGCACTGGTGAACGCCTTCGCTTATACGCTGATCGAGGAAAAGCTGTACGACAAAAATTACGTCAGTCAGCACACCGAAGGTTTTGAGGAATATAAACAGGCGGTACAGCATTACAGCCCAGAAGTGGTGGAAGATATCACCGGTATTCCGGCACGTGAGATCCGTCAGGCGATGCGCACTTACGCGAAAGCGAAAACAGCCACCATTATGTGGGGTATGGGTGTGACGCAGTTCGGTCAGGCGGTGGATGTGGTCAAAGGGCTTTCCGGCCTCGCACTGCTGACTGGCAATCTCGGCAAACCGCACGCCGGGGTGGCTCCGGTCAGGGGACAGAATAACGTGCAGGGTGCCTGCGATATGGGCGTGCTGCCTGATATGTTCCCGGGCTACCAGAATGTCACGGATGAACAGGCACGGCGGAAATTTGCACAGGCTTGGGGCGTACCATATGAATCACTCGATCCGGACGTTGGCTACCGTATCACCGAAGTGCCGCACCTGGCTGTTGAGGGCAAAGTGAAAGCCTATTACATCATGGGTGAGGACCCTCTGCAGACCGAAGCCGATTTACAGCTCGTCCGCCGGGGATTTGATGCCCTTGAATTCGTCGTGGTGCAGGATATTTTCATGACCAAAACCGCAGAGCAGGCGGATGTGGTCCTGCCATCCACCAGTTGGGGGGAGCACGGCGGTATATTCACGTGTGCGGATCGCGGATTCCAGCGCTTTGAAAAAGCCATTGAGCCACAGGGTAATGTGAAACGGGACTGGGAAATTATCAGCCTGCTGGCCACCGAAATGGGCTATCCGATGTCCTACGCCGATAACAACGAAATCTGGAATGAAGTGCGGGAATTATGCCCGCTGTTTTACGGTGTCACTTACGAGAAACTCGACGGATTGGCACACATTCAGTGGCCGTGCCCGACGCTTGATCATCCGGGGACGCCGTATCTGTATGAAAACAGCGTCTTTAATACACCATCCGGAAAAGGGCTGTTATTTGCCGCCGACTGGCGTAAACCGGCGGAACTGCCTGATGATGAGTATCCGTTGATCTTGTCAACGGTGCGCGAAGTGGGTCACTATTCCTGCCGCTCAATGACGGGGAACTGTAAAGCACTGGCTGCTTTAGCGGATGAGCCCGGATATGTCCAGATTCATCCGGAAACTGCCCGAAACTTAGGTATCAAAGACCAAGATATTGTTTGGATAGAGTCGCGTAGAGGTAAAGTACTGTCCCGTTGTAATTTAAATGAAACTATAAATAAACCTGCAATTTACATGACTTATCAGTGGTGGATTGGGGCATGCAATGAGTTAACTCAGGATAACCTTGACCCCATATCCAAAACACCAGAAACGAAGTTTTGTGCTGCTAGGATAGTCAAAATTAATGACCAAAAATCAGCTGAAAATCTTGTAAAAGAAAAGTATGCAGGAATGCGAGCTCGGTTAATCAGTTTAGTTGAAACGGCAGAAAGCCAAATTTAATAAACGAGATACAATTAACATCATTGACCACAGGGTGTTTTACACCACTCTGTGGTTTTTTATACCATATCATCGCTGAATGAAACTGAGTAATCCCATTTAAATATCATAAAGACCCTATTATGGCAGATCAGGTAACGATAAAACCAAAATAACTCCCAACAATCTAGTTACCCAAAAAGCTTGCTGATGTTGACAAATGTGGGCATCTGAACTTGTCAAAACTTGACATCAAGAAATTCGGATGTTGTGAAATGTTGTCACCACAACCTGAAAAAACCTGACACTGAACAGCCGCCGAATGTGGATAAATCCCTGTGATTACTGGCGTCATCGTTATTGTCACAGCGCTGTGATATCAACGGCTAACCCTCTGCTCTCTCCTTGCTGGTTATCCTCGCCCGCACATAAAAACAATATTTCCGTTTTCTGTGATTTCCATCAAATAATCAAAAAGATAGTTCGCTAAGATAGCGTCCTTAAAGGAGCGATGTCTATGATAAGTTTATCTCATCTATCCGGTTTATTCTTAGGGGTATTACTGGGTTTTGTTA
>DVQE01000048.1:0-27487 GCA_018239585.1 Pyrrhopyge papius papius | reverse complement strand
TCCGATCTCGTCGTTGCGGGCAATCCCCGGGAAGCCCGGCATCGGGCCGCCCTTTTCAACCTGCTTAATCAGCCCCACCTGGTCGATCATCACACTGCATGCCAGCTGGCCGTTCATCTCTTTTTTATCCATCCGCACCATATCGCCCTGATACGGACGTGAGGTGAAATGATCAACACCGTTTTTGTCCTTCACGCCCACACCATACTGATTGGTGGATTTATCCAGCAGCGTCAGGGCAATACTCTGTGACTCCCCCTGCAGCGGTAACTGATAAACACCGGTGAAATCCGGGCAGTTTTCCTGCGTCTGCGCCGGTGGCAGAGGCGCGGCACAACCGCTGAGCAAAATCGGGAGCAGTGCGGTTGCCAGCCAGAGTTTGTGCGTCATAAATATCCTTTTGTCAGTGCATTTTCCGGAGCCGGAACAGACACAAAGTCTATCACAGTTTCCCGGGCATCCGGAAAAATGCCGCAGGATTGCCCTACTTAACCTTATCCCAGCGCACCAGACTTTCTGACAACACCGCCAGCAAAATAGCCACCAGCATGCCGTTCCCCAGCATCGGACGCAGCAGCACCGGCAGATCGCTGATAAACACCGCTGGCGGATTGATCAGAAAAATGCCCACAAACAACGGAATTGCCAGCCGGTAAATATTGCGCGCATTCAGGGAAATTTTATCCACAAACGCCAGTGAGGAAAACATCAGCGGCAGATAGGTCGCCAGCATCACGGCACTGCCGATGGCGAGCGGCAACCCGCTGAAGAAAAGTGTGACCGGTGGAATAAGTCCCATCAGCAGAAACAGCACACTGCCGACCACCAGGGATGTCCGGCTGCTGTCATTGGTCTGGGTGATTAATCCCACCGAGGAGACAAACGGCGCAAACGGCACCACGGCCAGCGGCGCGGTCAGCAGCGTCACCGAGCCGGTGACAATAAAGCTGCGCCGGAACAGGACACTGTTTTCCTGCAGTTTATCCATGTAAAACACATCCGTCGAACGGATAGCGCCGAAGGTATTACTGATATTCAGCAACCCGGTCAGGATACAGGTGATAATCACGCCCCAGCGGAATTCAAACCCGTCAGTGCTGCCGAGCGGCAGAAATTCCCATGATGCGGATGCCACGTCCCGTCCCGGCGGGGAGAACAGCAGCACGTAAGCTCCCCAGCCCAGCAACACGCCAATCAGCAGCGCATATTTGGCCACCGATACCGGGGCATACACAATCACGCCCAGCACCAGGATCAGCGTTGCCAGCGCGAGGAAAAAGACCGGGTAATTCACGGTGGCATCCGGCGGCATAATACCGAACGGCAGTCCCAGCATCCCCTTCAGAAAAATAGAGACCAGCTGCGCGCCTATCATAAACATAAACACCGCCATCACCGCCGGATTAAAAATCCGGGCGATACGGGCTCCTGCGCCGGTAAAACCAATCACCAGCGTGATAAGTCCCGCACAGGCAATCCCGATAGCAAGGTTTGCGCCGGTCACGCCCGCAGAGGTGCCGAAAGAGGCTTCCGCCACGGCGATCCCCAGAATGGTGGCCCACCACAGGCCGGTCGGCCCTTCCATAATCGCACGCTGGTGACCGGTAAACACCTGCACCAGGCTGCCGAGCGCGGTGGCAATAAAACTGTATTGTGTGATGGTCAGCGTGGCGGCGTCAGAAAGATGAAACGCAGATTGCAGTGTCGGCGGGATCAGCACCGTATTGCAGAAAATAAAGAAATACCACTGAAAGCCGGACAGCCAGTGGCTTTTTTGCATTTTTATCATGGGATAACGCCTTTCGGATGCAGTGTCAGATTTATTGTTAATATAGTGATAATGATCATACTATCAAAGAGAGATTATTTTGTGAGTTTTTCACTCAGAGAGGTCATGATGAAACCATCCGTTCTTGTTTACCGCGATATTCCTGACGACATCCTCGCCCGCCTGTCCGCTGAATGCAATGTTCAGCGCGTGCCGGAAATTGATCCGGACATTGACCCGTCAGTGAAACCGCTACTGGCCGGAGCGGATGCTATCCTCGGCTCCGGCGGGAAAATTGATGCCCGTTTTCTGGCAATGGCGCCTAAACTGCGGGTGGCGTCCACCATCACCGTCGGCTATGACAATTTTGATGTATCTGCCCTCAGTGCACGGAATGTGATACTGATGCATACGCCGGATGTGCTGACAGAAACCGTCGCCGACGCCACGATGGCGCTGGTGCTGGCGACAGCACGGAAAATGATTATCAGCTCTGAACGGGTGAAACGCGGCGAGTGGACGGAAAGCATCACGCCGGACTGGTACGGTTGCGATGTTCATCATAAAACGATGGGGATCGCCGGAATGGGCCGCATCGGTGACGCGCTGGCGCGCCGGGCACACTGCGGATTTGGTATGAAAGTACTCTATAACGCCCGCTCCCGTCATGAAAAAACCGAAAAAACGTATCAGGCCGAATACCGCTCGCTGGATGCCCTGCTGGCAGAATCGGATTTTGTCTGCATCACGCTGCCGCTGACAGCGGAAACCCGCCATTTATTCGGCCGTGAACAGTTCGGAAAAATGAAGCGCAGCGCCATTCTGGTTAATATCGGGCGCGGTGCAGTAATCGACGAAGCCGCACTGGCACAGGCACTGAAAGAGAAAACCATTCTCGCCGCCGGTCTGGATGTTTTTGAACAGGAGCCTCTGCCGCCGGATTCACCGCTGCTGTCGCTGGATAATGTCGTGCTGATGCCGCATATCGGCTCCGCCACCCATGAAACCCGCTATGCCATGGCTGCCTGTGCTGCGGATAATGTTCTCCGCGCCCTGAAAGGGAATGTCAGTCAGAATTGCGTCAATCCGCAGGCGCTGCAACAGTAATTATCCCGACCGCACACAGCAGATTATTTTTGCCGGATAATCTGCTGTTCCTGCTATTTCCAACCCTTTCAGATAATTATTAATTTCCATAATTATCAGATAAATACGATAGCATCGTTCGCTGATATCGTTTGATCTGTAGCACACTATTCCGGAATACGGATACTCAGGAAAAATACAGACAACGTATTGAAGGTCAGCGCATGAAAAAAATCAGATTATCACTTCTTTGTATTCCTGTTTTGCTGTTTGGCTTATTTCTGTTTTTTCATGAAACAGGACGCATTATTTATCATGAATCCGATATTTACCGTTACTATATGTACACGGACAGCGGGATACGCAATGCCCCGCGGATCTCGGAAAACTATCAGTTTGAATATATCCCGACAGCAGGGACAATTTCTGAGATGAGCAGTGTGGTTTTTCATGATGCACGGGATTGTACCCCACTGAAAAATTACCTGAATAATGCCGGTTATTATCTTTACCGGACGCAGGATCAGGGACAGGATGAAATCTGGTTATCCGCGCGGGATAAAAAAGCGCTCTATTCCCTGCACCGGGATAAACAGGGCCGGTTTATCCGCCTTTCCCGCAGTTCTTTATAAAAATACAGGAAACTATTACGGATAAAGATCCGTAACAGTCACACTATCAGAGATAATAATCAGGTTGTCAGCCCGGCACGAACGGACTGGGCAGGATCAATATGCGTCATCACACTCAGCACCTGCGGGTCACGGCGGATATTCATTTCCGCTGCAATGGCGATATCATGGCCTTCTTTGACCGTCAGGTCTTCATCAATTTCAATATGGACATCCACCAGCAGATAATCGCCGGACTTACGGGTTTTCAGATCATGCACCCCTTCCACTCCCGGGGTTTCCATCACAGACTGCGTGATTCTGGCAACGGTTTCTTCATCCGCACCGCGATCCATTAAATCCTGGAGGGACTGCAGGGTAAATTTCACCCCCATGCGCAGAATAAACAACCCGACCACCAGCGCTGCGATCGGATCCAGAATTTTGTACCCCAGCAGACTGCCGGTGATACCGATGGCCACCACCAGTGATGATGCCGCATCCGAACGGGCATGCCAGGCATTGGCTTCCAGCATATTGGATTTTACTTTGCGCGCCACATGCAGCATATAGCGGAACAGGCCCTCTTTCGCCAGCAGTGCCAACAGCGCGACATACAGCGCCAGCGAGTGCACTTCGGGAATGGTTTCCGGTGACATAATCCGTGAACCGGCGGTCCACAGCATCCCGCCGCTGACCACCAGCAACAGCACGCCCAGCACCAGCGATGCCACATTCTCGTAACGGAAATGGCCGTAAGGGTGTTCCTCATCCGGCGCTTTACGGCTGCCGCGGTTAGCAATCAGCACCACAAAATCAGCGATAAGGTCAGACAGTGTATGAACCCCGTCAGCAATGAGACCCTGTGAGTGCGAGAAAATCCCCGCCACTATCTGCCATGCAGACAACAGGGTATTCACCCAGACACTGACCCAGGTACTTTTTTTCGCGGCCGCGAATTTTATCTCACGGCTGATATCCGCGCTGTTTTCGGCGGTTTCATCCGCCTGTGCAGGTATATTAGACATAATTTAATTCCACATTATTTTTGTGGTTAATACAAAGCAAATACTTGCTGTGGATCGTAATCATTATAGTTCAGCAAACGGATCAATGCCGTTCTTTCTGAACAGGAAATAAAGAATTACAATTAATAAGGTTAACGCAGAATATTAATTCAGCATCCGCAGTATGCCACAATCTTTTTTTCACGTCTCCAATTTTATGATTTTATTTGATTTTTATAACTGAGAATCATTATTCTTATCGCTTTTAAAACGTCTTCTTTCATTCGCCTTCTCTGATTGCGTTAGCATTATTTTCTTTAATTCACGCTCTCCTTTTTATTATTGTTAATAATAAAAATAAACGATAGTTATTTTCATTTCACAAATTAAATAAGCTGCCGTCATGATCACAACACACGCTGTCATTTTTTGTCATACTGACACTGATTTCAGTTAACAGGAGGCTGTATGTACAACACGATTCTGGTTCCGATTGATATTCTTGAAGATGACCTGACAGACAAAATGCTGCCCCATGTGGAGGCACTGGCGAAAATTGATCATCCGAAGATCCATTTCTTCACCGTTATCCCTAACGTGGAAATGTTCTTCGGGGTGGAATACGCCTCAATGCCGGTCAGTATGCGGGAATCCGGAGAGCGCATTGAGCTGGCGCTTGCCGCACTGAAAGAAATTATTAAAGGAATTGCTGTGCCGGAAAGTCAGTACACCCTGCACGCGGCTATCGGATCAGCCAAAAACGAAATTCTCTCTTATGCCAAAGAGATTAACGCCGACCTGATCCTGATGGGCTCTCACCGCCCGGGTGCGGCAACATTCCTGCTCGGCTCTACCGCAGCAACAATTGTCCGTCACGCCAAAACATCGGTGATGGTTATCCGCTGAACCCGTTTGTTTGTTTATTCTGCCCCGCGTCACTGCGGGGCATGTTATTTCAGCTGCGTTTAAGCTTATCGGTATTTGCCAGATATAATGCCACGGTCAGCGCCAGTATTGACAAAGTATGCAGGAATGTCGCATTGGCATCTGAGTGATCGACAATAATTAAACGCACCATCGCTGTAATGCCGATATAGATGAAATAGCGCAGCGGGAAATGGTAGCCCGACGAAAAATACTTCACAATCAGGGCAATAAATTCAAAATAAAGGAAATAGGTCACGATACTGTCTAATAACAGATAGGTTGTTTTCTCCTGCGCGGAAAACAGCAGATTAATCAGCGTCAGTGTTTCCTTTCCCATAAATACAATCAGCAGCACACCTAAAATCAGCAGTGCAATATTCAGAACCCATTGCAGCGCGGTTGCTATCTGGCGGGATGGCTGAAATTCCATAATCAATAGCCTCAGTAATAGACGACAATTACGCCCGTAAACAGTATGGGTTTAAGTGTACGACGAAATGATGACAGAACCGAATAAAAAAACACGGCGGATGCCGTGTTTTATATGTCAGATATTAACGGATTATTTTGCCGGTGCATCCAGCAGTTGGTTATCCGTGTTCCAGATACGGTATTTTACTTCCACATCTTTCGGAGCATACACCACAACCGGCAGGCGGCTATTGTAACGGACAAAGGCTTCGTCACCCAGGTTAGCGCTGACAAACGCTTCATGTTTTTCATTATTGAGGCAGCCCATCATGGTGGACATCGGCCCGGTTAAGTCGCCGGCCTCATAATAGTCATAACCGAAACCCTCAACGGTTTTCTGTGTCAGCGTACCGCCGAACCACTGACGGTTGCAGTCCACCATCTGTTTTTTACCGACAACCAGCTCGATTTTGTACTGCCCTTCATCAGATTTCGGCTCTACGGCAATCACATGGCGAACCTGACCTGACGCAGCCTGCGGGAAATGTTTCAGCTCACTCATGCCATTGTCGGTTTTCACAATCTTCAGCGGCTCCATATCAGCGGTTTTTGCTTCTTCAGCATAAGCGCCGGCGGCGGCGAACATGGCCATAACAGGAAGGATCAATTTTTTCATCAAATAATTACCTTGTTTTATAAGTCCATTTGATTATGAAATCGTCTCATAATCTTCATGCTGACTATTAAGAACATTATAATAATCTTTAGTTCACTGCCAGAGTAAAACACAGAATATTCTTACAAACCGGCATATAATCTCAGATAAATTACCATAGGCAGTGCGTTAAACCAATAACCCGGCCGGTGTACCATCAACCCCATCAATAAATCACGATCCATTTATGCCATTCCGATCACGGATATAACGATACGACCCATGCATTCCGGCGTGTATTTGTTATACTGAAAATGCTGTATTCCCCGTCAAACAGGAGGTTCTATGCCACTTGATCAGCAAGCCCTTATAGCACAGCTTAAAGACTCAAATCCTCGTTTTGCCGCACTGTATCTGAAGCATCATCAGTTAAATAATGAAATTGCCGAGCTTGAAGGCCCGAACGGCGCAGGCTATAACGACAATGTCGTCCGGCTGAAAAAAGAAAAACTGCACGTTAAAGATGAGATGCAGCGCATTTTAGCGGAGTGTCAGTAGTTTCTCCCCCTGTCAGATAACGCCCTTTTTCGCGGGCGTTATCTTATGCCTCCTTTCCTTTCGCACCATAATCTGACCTGACGCAATCTATTGCACCTCAAAAGATGCATAATAATTACATCTTTATTATCCGACCGGAGTTATTATGTCTGAGAAAACGTCTGTCCATGGCCACGAGGTCATGAATATGATTATTGAAAGCGGGAAGCATTACACCACAGAATCACTTATCGCGGCAATTCATGCCACGTTCGGTGAAGATACCCGCTTCCATACCTGCTCGGCAGAGAATATGGATGCAAAAGCGCTGGTCAGTTTTCTGGCGGCACGCGGAAAGTTTACCGGTACTGAAGAGGGATTCAGCACATCAGCTGAGAAAATCTGCAATCACTGAATGGCGTAAAAAAACCGCTATCTCCCCTGAAGGCACAAAAACCGGGAGATAGCGTTTCCTGTTACAGGAAGAAAATCATGAGGGTGTATTGTCATCATCCATCCAGCTGTCATCTTCCCAGATGGTCTGAATGGTATCCATCAGCGACTGTTTATCGTCAGGGGATTTCACGCCGGAGATATTAATTGTGGTCTGGCTGCTTTGCGCAATACGGAACTGCATATCCGGATATAACGGCAGGATCCGGCGTTTTAACTGGACTTCAAGGGACTGAATAAGATGCGCAGGCACTGCATTTCGTTTATCTAACAGAATTTCAATACGCATGATGTTACTCTCCGTAAACTGTATGCATATACAGTATTTTATTTTTAAATAAAAAGAAAGCAAATTTTTAGCACGGTATTTAAATTTATGAGCTTTACTGCACGAAAGAGGAGTTTTCGATGACCGGCAAACGTATTTTACGGGAAATCAAAACCGTTACCCGTATGGTGGAACTGTATGAACAGCACCATCCGGCACCGGCAGATGCTCCGGAACATTATCGTGATCTGCTGGCCTATGCGGTGAAACGGCTGGAAAAATGCCGTTACGGTGAAGACAAACCGGCCTGTAAACAGTGCCCGGTACACTGTTATCAGCCAAAGCCACGGGAAGAGATGAAAGTGATTATGCGCTGGGCCGGGCCGCGTATGCTGTGGCATCATCCGATCCTGGCTGTCCGTCATCTCATTGATGACAAAAAACCGGTGCCGCCTCTGCCTCCCCGCCGCCGCACGCCCCGCAATAATCAGGACTGACGCGCGCGGTAATCCGCCTGTGTGATCTTATACAGCACATGTGTCTGTAACGGATGTCCCTGTTCCAGTGACGGATGCAAAAACTCGCGCTGATACTGCATCCCCGCCTTCACCATCACCCGTTCGGAAGGCAGATTCACCTTCGCGGTAAACGCGACAATCTCCGGCATATTCAGCGTCATAAAGGCATGATGCAGCACCGCATTTGCCGCTTCGGTCGCATAGCCTTTACCGTGGAAGCGTTTCGCCAGACGCCAGCCGATTTCAGTACACGGACTGAAATCAAACGGCGCGGACGGGATATTAAGACCAACAAACCCGGTAAATTCCCCGCTGCTTTTTTCTTCCGCCACCCATAATCCGAATACTTTCTGCCGTTCAAAGCGGCGGATAATTTCATCCGCCATTGCATCACTCTCTGCCGCACTCAGGCAGGCCGGAAAAAAACGCATCACCTGCGGATCCGCATTCAGTGCGCGGAACGGTGCATAATCTTCCGGCGTCCAGGGACGCAGATTCAGGCGCGGGGTATCAAGGGTAAGCATATACTCCTCCGGTTCATTCATAAAATATACCGGAGGAGTATAACGGATTTACGCAGGGACAGCGCGGTTACACGCGCTTAAAGACAGACGGGACTTTTTGCGGCTCTTTGTTTTTACCGTTACCGTTCTGTGACGGGGATTCCGGAGCGGATTCCGGTGCGGATTCCGGTGATTTCTCTGCCGCAGCGTCTGCTTTTTCAGACGTCTTCCGTTCAGTCACGGCGGCCGCTTTATTATTCTCCGGGCGGGATGGTGGTGTCTGTGGCGTTGCAGCGGTTTTACCGGCCGGGGCATACGGCTCTGACTGGCCGATAAAGGTGCCGCCTTTGCGGATAGAGAAATTAGAGGCCCGGCAGACGCCGTTAAGTTCACCGTGCTCAAGAATTTCCACCTGTTCGGTTGTACAGGTGCCGGTCAGCACGCCGTCAATCAGCAGGGTTTCGGCAAAAATATCCCCTTCCACCACACCGGACTGCATAATGCTGACCGAGCCTGAACGGGCTTTGATTTGTCCCTTGATTTTACCCCAGATTTGCAGGTTACCGCTGATTTCAATATCACCGGTCATGCGGGTTTCTTTGCTGATAACCGTCGGCTGGCGGGATTCAAGCGATGCCAGCGGGCGTTGTTTCTCTTCACCACGCGCAGACAGCAACTGAGAAATTTCATTCGCCTGTGCGCTGAGTTCAGCCGTTTTTCGTTCCTCTTCTTCTCTTTCTTCTCTGGTTTTTTGCAACGGTGCCGCAACCGGCGCCGTTTCAGGGATATCTGCTTGTTTTTTCTTACCGAACATGACGTTTTTCCTTTTCCTTTCCGGGAGAATCGTAATAGCACAGATGACGACGGCAATACCCGTTAAATAAACAGGCCACGATGCGTGCCCGGCTATCACTGCATACAGTAACAATCCCCATAAAAACCAAAGGGATGTCAGCATAATATTAAGCATGGCAGACCTTTGTGATGGTATTTTTACGTTACGGAAGATACTTTTGCATATTGTACGCAGCCGCCACTCCGGTAAAGGGCGGATTAAGAGCAGTATCAGTATGTAATCAGGGAAATAGAGAAAGCGGTGACTATAGCCGGATACACTCCGTGTACCCTGAGACAGCATCCCTTCATTACAATCCATCACCGCCCTCTCCGGTATCTACATTAACTGAAGAGGGCAGAATAAAAATATCACAATTACGTCACGATTTTATCCCTCTCAAGCCCCTGCCGTCCCCCGGATTTTTCCGCCTTCTGCTGCTAAATGGTATTGTGCCAGTGCCTCTGCCTCTTCAGGTTCATGTGTGACCAGAATTGTGGTGATCCCTTCTTCTTTCAGCAGATTAATCTGCGGCCATAACTGTCTGCGGGTCGCCCGGTCCAGCCCGGAGAACGGTTCGTCCAGCAGCAACAATGCCGGCGGTGAGATCAGTGCGCGGGCAAGTGCCACCCGCTGCTGTTCCCCTCCGGAAATCTGATGCGGAAAACGTGCCGCCAGGTGCGCGACCTGCATTTTGTCCAGCAGTGCCATAGCCTGTGATTTATCCCGCTTCAGCCCGGCGGCATACTGTGCAAGCCGCAAATTGCCCATCACTGTCAGCCACGGAAACAGCCACAGCCGCTGATTAAGATAACGGCAGGGACGTTTCCAGACCGGCAGCGGATCCAGGGGAACATTCCCGAGCCGGATAGTGCCCTGATAAGGCAGATAACCGGCAATACAGTTCAGCAAGGTGGTTTTTCCGCTGCCGGAAGGGCCGCAAATCGCGGTACATTGTCCGCGCGGCAATGTCAGCGTGAGATCCTGCAGGATCCCCGCACTCAGATGTTCAACGTGCAGCATGTGAAGGTTGCCTTTTCAGCCGGTGTAATGCGACCAGCAGCACAATCGCCAGTGCCATCAGGATCAGTGCGCAGCCGAGCGCGAGTGAAAAATCACCACTGGCAATATTCAGATAAATTGCCATGGGCAGGGTTTCGGTTTTAAAGCGGGTGGCACCGGCCAGCATCAGTGTGGCGCCGAACTCCCCCAGCGCCCGGGAATAGGCGAGGATCCCGCCGCTCAGCACTCCCTGCAGGCATAACGGGATTTCCGCCAGCAACAGGGTTTCTCCGGGAGTCAGCCCGAGATTCATTGCAGTACGGACATAAGCCGGATCCACTGAAGCAAACGCCCCCTGTGCTGAACGGTACAGCACCGCTGACGCGACATAGGTCTGGGCGATAATCACACCCAGCGGGGAAAACAGCCAGCGCCCCAATTGCGGAAAAATCCCGGCCAGCGGCCCCTGACTGCCCAGCAGCAGTAACAGCCCGATACCAATCACCAGCGGCGGTGTGACCAGCGGGATATCAAACAGTGCATCCGCCACCCGCCTGCCGGGGAAATCCCCCCGCACCATCACCCAGGCTGCCGGTACCGCGATCAGAAATGCCAGTACCAGTGATGTCAGTGAGGTCGCCAGTGACATCAGTACCGCAAAATGAAATTCAGGATCGGTAATCAGCTGAGTCAGCAGTGCCGGCGTTACCTGAAACAGTAATGCCAGCAGAGACCCGGTAATCAGACACAACAACAGTAACAAGGGCATCAGCGCCCATTTCATCACCGGATACATCTGTAATACCGGGATCAGTGCGTGTCAGCCGGTCTGACCGGCAGAAAACCGTAATCGGTAAAGGCATTGATCCCTTCCGGAGAAGCAAAATATTCCGCCAGTTGTTTTGCTTCAGCCGGGGATGCACTGGTGCTGAGCACGGCCAGCGTGGCCACTTCTTCCGGGCTGCCTTCCGGTGACGGCAGAATCATCAGTTTATCGCGGTTTTTCATCGCATCGGCGCGGCCGATAACGGCGGCGTCCACTTCACCGTTGAGCAGATACATCGACAGGTGTTTAATTGTGGCCGCCCGGACAATGACTTTTTCCCGCAGTGCATCACCGTAACCGCTGGCATCCAGCAATACCTCACCGCTGCGGCCCAGCGCAATGGCTTTCGGGTCCCCCATACCGATACGCAGATTACTTGCGGCAAGATCCGCAATGCTGTTAATTCCGTCTGCTTTATCTTTGCGTACCGCAATCACCGGAATATGCCGGACGATCGGATAACTGTCCGTCACCTGTTTTTCTTTCTGCAGCTTTTCCACATAATCCGCCGATCCCGGGAAAAACAGATCGCCCTGCTTTGTCAGTTCAAACCGGGTCAGGATCTGCCCGGAACCGCCATATTCCACCGTTACCGTATTACCGGTCTCTTTTTCAAACTGACTGATCACCTTTTCGATCGGCGGGCGCAGACCGGCACCGGCATACATATGTAACTCAGCGGCCATCACAGCCGGAACGGAACAGCAGAACAGAAATGCGGAGAGCATCAGACGACGGGACGACATAGTAACCTCACTCGTTATATATTTTTTTATATAATGATTAAAAACGGTGAGTGGTGCAAGGGACAGTCATCACGAAACGGCGTATCATCTGTCATGCCGGTGGCGTTCCCCGCCGGAAACAATCCATAACATAAATAATATAACGATTTATATTCACCCAAAAAATTCAAATCAGCCAACCGCAACATAATAAAAACATAATATTAAATATAATAACGTCAATTATCAGAATTAAAACAATGACTACATCTTTGCAGAATAATACGCTGTACTGCACCGGCAACTGCAGTATTAATTCATTCCCGCTCAATTTTTTATCAATAAAACAGGTTCAATGATAATTAATTGTATATATATTCCATGGATTAACACAAAATAACAACAAGAAAATAGCATTTAAAATACATAATTCATCATGACATTACTTGCTGTTCGTTAAAGTTATTCACCATGTAAATAAAATAGCATTCAAACCAATAAATAAGGCCGTTAATGTCATAAAAACTACGTATCAAGTAGAAAAGCCCGACATTAGTTATATAATTATTTATATCGGATGGATTGACACTGTCCCTGTTATTTAATTTCCGAAAACTACGCCGTATTGTTTACTCTGAGATGCCCATGAACTCATGTACTTTGACATCTGACAATAATAAAGAGATACAGTCTGTTATTGTTGAGCCTGATATTTTCAATATTACCGAACAACAGGAAAAAGGTCTTTACCTTCTGATGTCCGGAAAAATGAAATGGCAGGATTGCATAAACTCATACACCCTTCATGACAATGAAGTTATTTTTTCCAACCAGGGAAGCTATGCATATCAGCATATTTCCGGCGATATTAACTTATTATGGGTTCCGCTGAGTAACCATTTTTTGCGGGATTTCCTGCACCGCTTTTCCGATATTCTCAGCCATCTTCACCGCGTTGCGGACCCGACATCCGGACTTATTTACTTCCCGCAGTCCGCCATGCTGAAAAACAGTATCAGCGGGTTTTATGATGCTTACTGTAATAATGCACCGTCACCGCTGATAAAGCTGAAACTGGAAGAATTATTATTAATTATCGCCCTCAGTGAGGAAGGCACACGGCTGATGTCGGTATTGCGCCAGCTGAGTAACCGTCAGGCGGAACGTTTGCAGACCTTTATGGAAAAACATTATCTGAAAGACTGGAAATTAAATGAATTTTCCCGGGAATTTGGTATGGGTCTGACAACCTTCAAAGAGCTGTTTGGTGCGGTATACGGCACATCACCACGGGCCTGGATCAGTGAACGGCGGTTATTATTCTCCCATCAGCTTCTGCTCAATACCCAGATGAGTATTGTTGATGTCTCCATGGAAGCCGGGTTCTCAAGTCAGTCGTATTTTACCCAAAGTTACCGTAAACGTTTCGGATTTACACCCAGCAAAGCCCGGAGTAATCATATAAACTGACGAATAGTGATAAAAACAGAAAACAAAAATAACACCGGAAAAAAACGGGTCTGTTAAGCTGCGTTCCTTTGCTTCACTTTTATTCAGCCAGAGGGATTTATGCTTAATAAAACGACCTGTCATCGTTATCTGTCAGATGATGAAATATATAATTCAGAAGACGTTTGTAACGAGAATTATTTATTATCTAAATATCTTACACGTCAGCAGACAGACCATTTAAAAAAAACGGATTGGTTCCGCCGCAGAAAGAAATGGAATATTCCTTTTCAGTATCGTGACCTGACCATGATCAGACAAACAATACAGGCTTATCCTGATAACTGGGATACCTGTTTGTCTGACACCATTATATTATCCGGGTCCCGTTACTGGGTTGACTGGTTATTAAATGAAACTTATGAATACCGGATAAAAGACGCACACCGTGAGCTGTGGGATCGGGAAGAAGAATACCGCCGGAGCCGGATAATAAACAGCCAGCTGTCGGCCCTGTATACACTGTACAGTGCATATTATCCGCAACCGGAACAGACTGAACTGTCAGATATTAAACACTGTCTCACTGAATCCGCACAGGATCTTTCCCGGATACAGCAGGATATTTATGCTCTCCGCCGGGAAATTCCGTTCACACTGCGTCATTTTATTAATCTGTTCCGTGATGTTATTTATCATCATAAACCCTTACCGGACAACGGTATCCCGGACTATTTCCGCACTGTTGTGCAGCTGATTTTGCAGCTGAAAAATAACAATGATGATAATCAGCTGTATCTGTGGCTGAACAACCGCAATATCTGTCTGACGGCAGATAAAATACACTGGTGCTGACAGTACCGGTCAATACACCGGATAAAGGGATAGCAATATCCCTTTTATCTGATGACACATGCCAATAAAAATAAAACAGTGACCACGACGGGAAATAACACACGAACGGCATTTGCCTGATAACCGCAAGAGGATTGATATTTATGTACCGTCACACTGAAACGACAGCTGTCACACCTGTGTTTACCGATGAACGCCGGTTGTTATGGCAGACACTGGAGACATTCCCTGCCGAAAGTCAGGAATACCGGGATATCTGTGTAAGCTTACTGGCTCCGGTGATTTGTGATCTGAAAAAAACAAAACATACCGGACAGATAACCAGAGACTCACTCTTACAGATCCTGTCCCGCTATGATGAATACGGCGAACAGCAGGAATTTATTTTATCCCGTCTTTGGCAGTCACTGCCGGAAACATTATCCGGCAGTGACCTCAAATCGCTGATTGCCGCCGAGCTCAATCAGCTGCTCTATGTGAATAACCAGCTGACGTTCTCTCAGTTTAATCTCCGCTGATACGCCGCATTAATCCGGCAAAATCGCAAATGACCGGACCGGGAATCCGCCCGCATTGTCCGGCTTTGCCACGATATTAAAAATCACCGCGCCTTTGGCCGGGACTTTATCGAGGTTGGTCAGCAGCTCTATCTGGTATGCATCCTGATCCAGTACAAAATATTCCGCCAGCAACGCACTGTTTTTGCGGAAATCCTGCGCCGAATCGGTATCAAAGGTTTCATGCCCCACGGCACTGATCCCGCGCTCACGGAACAGAAATTCCAGCGCATCCATTCCCCATCCCGGAATATGGTTGTTTCCTTCCGCATCTTTATTATCCATCAGTGCCTGTGACGGCCAGCGTTTGCTCCAGTCCGTGCGCAGTGCCACAAAACTGCCGCTGTCAATACGCCCGTGAACCTGTTCAAACGCCAGCACATCGTCTGCGGATAACGCAAAATCCGCATCCTGCTGCGCCCTGGCGGACTGATCAATCACCACCAGCGGCAGTACCAGTTCTTTCAGTTCCAGTTCGTGAACAAAGCGCCGCCCCTGCACAAAATGGCACGGTGCATCAATATGGGTGCCGTACTGGCCGGGAAACGTAAACTGCTGGGCAAAAAAGCCGTCGCGGTAATCAAACAGCGTTTTAAACTCCGCCGGTTCAAACATAAAAAAGTGCGGTGAATCCGCATTAAATGCGTGTGTCAGGTCGATCCATTTTTTGGATTTCAACAGATTAATTGCGCCGATTAATGATAATGACATTCTGCCCCCTCAATGTTATACCGGTAGTTGTTGTGATTTATGCTCTGGTTATCAGTCAGAATTTACACGGCTTGCCGGGGAAGTCATTTGCAGATATTTCATGTTGTTGTCCGCACCGGACAAGGGGAAGATAATGTTAAAAGTGATTGCTGAAGATTTTATGCAGCCGGATGCCGTTGAGATCCTGATGCCGATGTATGAAGAACTGGTTGCCGCCACCCGCCGTGAACCGCTGTGTATCAGTTATGATCTGTTTGTCGATCAGAAAGACCCGGGGCATTTTGTTTTTATCGAAACCTGGCCGGATCAGGCCGCGCTGGATGCCCATTGCGCCAGTGAACACTTCCGCCGCCTGGTACCCGCGATTAATCAATATCAGCGCGCCGAACCGCGTTTTATCCTGATGGACAGCGCCGTAAAATAACCAGTCAGGGCGGTCACCCCGCCCGTTCTGCTGCCTGAAAGGCGGATAAATCCTGTTCATATTCTTTCTGATAGGGTCCTTCCGTGCCCAGCGCATCCTGCAAAAAATGTAAAAATGCGGAGACTTTTTTCGGCAGATAGTCACGATCCGGATAAACCGCATAAATATGATGCAGCGGCAGCGGGTATTCCGGCAGTAACGGGATCAGCCGCCCGGCACGGATATCCGGTGCAGCGATAAACTGCGGCAGCTGGCAGATCCCCGTTCCCTGCAAAACAGCCTGATGCAGCGCCAGACTGTTGTTGGCGCGCAGCGTGCCCTGCGGGGTAAAACGCACGACGTCTCCCCGGTGCAGAAATGTCCAGGACTGACCGGCCTGAAAATAGCTGTAAAACAGGCAATTATGTGCTTTCAGGTCAGTCAGATCCTGTGGTGTGCCGTGTCGTGCCAGATAGGCCGGAGACGCGCACAACACACTGCGGCAGGGGGACAACACGCGGGCAATCAGCGAGGAATCCTGCAATTCACCGATCCTGACAGCCAGATCAAACCCTTCCCCGACCAGGTCCGTCAGTTTGTCATCAAACACCATTTCCGCCCGTAATGACGGCCAGCGCTGTAAAAATTCAGGCATTATGTTAGCCAGATGCAGACTGCCGAATACCGCCGGGGCACTGATTTTCAGTGTGCCGTCAACCTCACGGCTGTAATGTGACAATGCATCCTGCCCGTCCAGCACGGCCTGATGGGCTTTCTTCAGATAGGTGTAATAAAGCTGACCGGCTTCCGTCAGCTGCAGATGGCGCGTAGAACGGGTGATCAGCCGGATGCCGGTTTGTGTTTCCAGCGCCGCCAGTTTTTTGCTGACCGCCGATTTGGTCATGTGCAGATACTCGGCCGCTTTTGTCAGGCTCCCCTGCTCAGTGATCGCAATAAACACCGGTAACAGCGAATAATCCATAGCACCCTCTTCATTGTTAACTGACAGGAAACGCTGTTTTTCTGTTTATAGCGTTTATTTCGGGCACCAGCAATCTCTATACTCTCTCCGTCCGCAATAACGTGAAAAATGATGATGAAAAAAGAGATCCTGTTACCGCTGATTGCCTTACTTTCCGGGGTATTACTCACCCTGATGATTATGAGCAACAGCTATTTATCCACCTTTACTTCCCCGCTGCACGCCTCCTGGCTGACACACGGTATCGGCGCTGTGGTTGCCCTGATTATCTGGCTGACAGTGAAAAAACACCTGCCGCAACGCCGCGCCGGCACGAAAATTCCGCGGTGGTGCTATCTCGGCGGGATACCCGGTGCATTTACCGTACTGCTGGCGGCGATCACTGTTAACAGCCCGCTGTCACTCTCCGGCTCGATTGTGCTGATGCTTGCGGGCCAGATAGTGACAGGGCTGATTATCGACCATTTTGGTCTGATGGGACTGACACGGCGCAAAGCGACAGACCGCGACGGGCTGACACTGCTGCTGTTATTCAGCGGCTGTATTCTGATCATTGCAGGAAAATAATAATGTTACTGTTTTATATTAGTATTGCGCTGACAAATGGCATTTGCATTATTTTCAGCCGCAGCATCAACGGCAGATTATCTCAGAGCAGCAATGCGTTTTATGCTTCGCTGGTTAATCATATCGCCGGGTTTATCTTCCTGAGTGTGGTTGTTCTGTTTTACCTGCCGCAATTCCCTGTCACGCTGAGTAACATTCCGCTGATCGCATTCACCGGTGGTATTATCGGTGCCTGTTTCGTGGTGATAAACAGTTATATTCTGCCGCTGCTCGGTGCCACACTGACCACCATTCTGGCTATCTGTGGTCAGGTATTATCCGGCTTTATTATCGATATCCTACAGCACGGCATGCCGTCACATCCGGTGGTGCAGATAACCGGTATGATTTTAATCCTGCTGGCAATCGCGGTCCGCTACCGGACATAATTCTTCTTATTTCGTTACTCAGCGAAGTGTTTTCTCTGTGCTTCCGTTATGATTAGCCGGACTGCATAAGGAGAAGCCCATGTTTGCTGTAATTTTTGAAGTGACTATGCCGGAAGATAAGCAATCCCGTTATCTGGATATCGCCGCCGGGTTGCGCCCGCTGCTCAGTGAGGCTGAGGGCTTTATCTCCATTGAACGTTTTGCCAGCCTGAGCACACCGGGCAAATTATTATCGCTCTCATTATGGGAAGACGAAGCCTCTCTGCTGAAATGGAAACAAAACCTGCAGCACCGGCAGGCACAGGAAGAAGGTAAAGCGGATATTTTTTCTTTTTACCGCATCCGTATTGCTGAAATCACCCGTGAATATGATTTCGGGCAGGAATAATCTGCGGAGCTGATATGTCAGAAGAACACACGTCTGAGTTAGAAACCGCGCTTGCCGGTGTGGCTGCCGCACTGGCTGATCCGTCCCGCATCCGCATGCTCTGCGCCCTGATGGACGGCAGAGCCTGGACAGCAACTGAACTGAGCATTGCCGCAGATATCAGTGCCTCCACCACCAGTGCGCATCTGGCAAAACTGGTCGCCGGAAAGCTGATCATCTGTATTCCGCAGGGGCGTCACCGCTATTATCAGCTGGCCGGATTAAACGTGGCCGAAATCATCGAAAAAATGATGAATCTCACCGGGATTCCGGTAACAGCCGCCATCCGCAAATCCTCCGCCCCGCCGCATTTACGGCAGGCCAGAACCTGTTATGACCACCTGGCCGGGGAAACGGCAGTGGCTGTATATGATGCGATGCAGGAAAAAGGCTGGATAACCGCTGACGGTACGGCGCTGACGGTATCCGGCGAATCTGCACTGACTGCGCTCGGGCTGCCTGCCGCCCATACCGTAAAACGGGTTTTCTGCTGCGGCTGTCTGGATTGGAGTGAACGCCGGTTTCACCTCGGCGGCTATCTGGGTGCCGCCCTTTTCACTCACTGTGAGCAACAGGGCTGGCTGATCCGCACGCCGGGCTACCGGGAAGTGACAATTACCGGAAAAGGGAAAAAACACTTCCGGCAATGGTTAGGGATTCAGATCCCGTCATTATGAACTTCTGACCAGTAATAACGATAATTTGCGGGCGAACGGCAGAACAAATAAGACGGTCGGGAACGCAATAGCCCAGGATATTCCCCATGATGTCAGCCACGGAGAAACCAGCAGCCAGGAGAATCCCAGTGCTTTGACGGTACTGATAAACGAAACAATACCACTCATCACCAGCGATAAGAAAAAAGGCACCAGAAAGATTAACGCGCGCTGAGGCAGCTTCGGAAAACCTAAAATATAATTTTTGTCCTGAAAAGACATAGACGACTCCGTATAGTGACGACACAACAACACATAACTGTTGTAATGCACAAAGTTACATGCGTTGATTAACGTAAACGCTTACGGGTCAGAGAATTGACCTTTGATGGCGCTATTCTATGAATCTGAGTGCATTTGTCAAATGCAATTTATTCTCAATAAGAAAAATAATCGCGGTTATTCAGTCATCATCCGAAAAATTCAGGAAACTGAACATGCTCTCTTTATAACGGGTGGTGGCCTTCAGCATTTCTGTACCGGAAACCGCCTGCAAACGCCCGTCATGCGCCATTTTCCGGAGGTCATCGACCCGCAGGTCATCACTCAGTAACGCGCGTACCGTCGTATTCTCCGGAATTAAATAGATTGGTCCGCGCATAAGCTGTGATGCGCCCAGCCGGTCAAAATAATAATATTGCCCGCCTTTCTGCCAGACTTCCCCGTAATGGTGAGAGGTAATGTCGCCGACTTTTACCCAGTTATCCGCTATATTATCATCAAGACGATAAAGTATCGTACTGCGGGAAATCAGCCCCGGTGATTTCCGGCCGCCCCATGATTCCGCCCCCTGCAAATACCGGGTTTCATTACCGCAGATGAAAATCAGCGGTGATATTTCCTGACAGCTATCCTGCAACGGCGGGTTATCACCGGCGCGGCGGATTTTTTCTTTTTTCCGGTCATAAAAATAAACACCCCGGCGGGATAAAAACAGCCCCTGATTAACATGCTGACCATAGTAACTGATCACACGGTAAGGCGCATATTCCGGCGGGAATACGATATTATTCATGGCCGCCTGACCGGTTTGCGGATCAAATAAATAGGCTTCCTGAAATAAATTACCGAGGTAAAAACCATACAGTGATTCTGTATCTTTCAGCGGTAATAAATGGTGCTGATAATAAACATGTTCCCCGTCGTGATAAAATACCCGGCTCTCACGCACTGATTTATCATCCTGCCGGACAGCCACAGGGCGCAATGCCGCCGGGTTTGCCCCCGGCATTAATTTACCGTCAAAGAAAACCTGCTCTCCGTTACTGATAAGACCGGAATCCGGTAATATCCGGTAAGGTGTGGCTGACGTCGGCAACGGCTGCTGCGGATAATAATAAGTCAGAGGCTTATCACTCAGTCCCCAGCCGTAACGCCATTCCTGATACAGCTTTTGCAGGCCGGTCAGTTCATTATTTATCCGCGTATACGGAGCACAGAAAACGGTATTTTTACCATCGGTAAAATAGCCATTCCCGAGGGTAACCGCCGTCTGAGGATTAAAACCCGCAACGGGAAGATTACCGCACCAGGCGTGATATTTATCGGCTGCAAATTGCCGGCCATTATGGTTGTTATTGTCAGGCAATAACCGGAAACTGTCCGGATCCGCACCAGGGATTAAAAAATATCCGTCAGACGGCACAGCGGCATAAACCCGGTCGTCATACAATGTGAAAACGGAGTGCCCGAATGGTTTCCCGTTCCGGTCAATATCGTAATACGGTGTTTTATCCATGGCCAGAATGACCCCGGATATAAACAGGACAGAAACCAGCATAATGCCGGACAGAATGACAAGAACAAGGCGTTTACGGGCTTTCATAGGATGGAAATAGTATCCGGAAACACTGCCGTCTGCTATCAGAGAAAACCATTTTTCAGCCCGGAATTATCATCTTTCCCGGCTGTTATGCCAGTATCTGCTTCATAAAAATAGTAATAAACAGATCCAGCGGTTCACTATTGCGGGTCAGTTTGGCACGCATGACAGCCCCTTCCCAGCCGGCCCAGAAAAAGACTGCCATCTGCCCGCAATCAATATTTCCGGAAATAAGATTTTGTGTCTGTGCTTCCAGAAGGCAATATTCCACTTTTTTTTGCCAGCCGGTAATAATGCCATTAAGTAATTCGCAATACCCTGCCGGCAGACTGATAACTTCCTGCCCGAGATTACCGATCAGACACCCGCGCTGCCAGTGGTATTTTTCCATTCCGGATTTGGCAATCCTGCAAAATGTCAGTAATCTTTCCGGTGGCGGCAATGTGGTATCAGACAGACATTTATCCAGCAGATGAGAAAAACAGCGGTCATAATGACGTATCACTTTCACACCGAAATTTTCTTTACTGCCAAAGTAATAATAAAAAGATCCCTTCGGAATACCTGCTTTTGTTAATATTCTGCTGATATCCGACGTCATATAGCCTGTTTCGGTAAACACCTCCGTACCGCTGCGGATCAATATTTCTTTTACATCGGTACCTGTATCATGGTTTTTCGGCGGTCGTCCCCGTTTCGGCTTTGTCATTATTGCTGTCATTACGTTTTATCTCTGTTATGCGGAATAGACAGATTGCTGTCCGTATACATTCCGGCTGTTTCGCTGCAGGAAAAAATCCCCCCGCCGTTACTGCACGGGAGGAACCCACCGGAGAGTGTTCGTTATTTCATCATTACGTCCTGGTTTTGTTTCATTTCAAACCGCGGGGAAACAAAGCCATACAGTGTCCAGCCGAGGAAGGTGGCAAGTGCCCCCCACATCACAGCATCTTCACCGGATGAATACAGCGCATAGAAACTATAAACAGCACCGATAAATGCAATCACATTGCCTGTCCGTGCTTTCTTAGGATCCACATTGGCGACTTTCTGCAGAATAATCATGGCAGCCATGGAAAGGATATAAGGGATAATATTGGTAACAACCGCCAGGTTAACCAGCACATTGAATTGTTTATTCAGTGACGGGCTGATGGTCATCAGCGACAGTGCAGACTGAATAATAACAATAACCAGCATACCTTTTACCGGGGCATCCGCTTTGGTAACGGCAGAAAAGATTTTCGGGAAATAACCGGAATCGGATGATGATTTAAATACCTGCGCAATAGTGAACTGCCAGCCTAATAATGAACCGCAGCAGGACATAATCATCAGCGCCATAACAACCTTACCCACACCCGGCGTAAACATTTGTGAGAATGCCAGGCCAAACGGCGCAGTCGAGTTTGCCAGATCCATATTCGGTACAATACCGGCGATGACGTTTGTTGATACGATATAAATAACCGCTGCACCTAATGTTCCGCCCAATACCGCTATCGGCACATTTTTCTCAGGATTATCAACCGCCTCACTGTTAGCACAGGCAGATTCCATCCCTAAAAATGCCCATAATGTCATCGCAATAGAGGAACCGATCGCCTCAAAAAGCGGAAAGTTATGCGGGTTCCAGGAATTAACATACAGTTCAGGGCTGAACCACCACCAGCCGATAACCGAAATACCGACAACCGGAATAATGACCCCCCAGACAGTCACACTGCTGATCCGTCCGGTGATCCGTGCACCGCCGAAGTTTGCCACCGTACAAATCCACAACACCACAATTGTGGCAATACAGATACCCAGCGGCGTCATCGCCGCATCCATCAGTTCAGCACCATAACCGACGGCAGAAATCGCGATCGCAACGTTTGCAATCAGCAGAGAAACACCATAGGTGTAATTCGCCATAAAGTTACCGGATTTACCAAATGCGTATTCCGCGTAACCACCCATCCCTCCGCTGCGGCGGCTGTACATACCGCACTTGGCAAATGCATAGGCCAGCGCCATAGAACCGACGGCGGTCACAACCCATGACAGAATAGAAACCGTCCCCACTTCCGCCAGTTTTGTCGGCAGCATAATGATGCCGGATCCCATCATATTCACTGCGGTTAATATCGTGAGCTGTAATACGCTCATTTTATTCTTTGAAGCACTCATCATATTTCTCCCCGGCTGACGGAGCACGCTCATCCGCGCTCCGTCATGCACGAATTAACGAACTCAGTGTTTAATTACATAGCCGTATGCCCGCTGGCGGCCATCTTCATCACAGCGGATATACACACCCTGTAATTCCGGTGAGAATCCCGGGAAGAGGTTAATCCCCTCCTCGAGCGCCAGAAAATATTGCTGCACGGAGCCACCCCAGATTTCCCCCGGAACCACACACAGAACCCCCGGCGGATAAGGCAGAGCACCTTCAGCCGCAATACGGCCTTCAATCTGATCCACTGCGACCAGTTCCGCATTACCGCGCACAAACGCAATATTTGCGGCCTGCGGCAACATGCTGACCTGCGGGAAGTGTGATTTGCGGAACATCTCTTTCTGGCGTTGTTTCACATTAAACTTCACATACATATCATGCATTTCCTGACATAACTGACGGATGGTATACCCCTGATAACGGGCTTCATGTGCATGATATACAGACGGCAGCACCTCTTTCAGCGGCGCATCCTGCTCCAGTAATTGCTCAAAACGGGCAATCTGAGCCACCAGATGCTGCATTTTTGCCATGCTCTCGGCAGGTGTCAGCAGGAACAGAATGGAGTTGAGATCGCATTTTTCAGGAATGATATTATTTTCACGCAGATAGTTAGCCAGAATCGTTGCCGGCACACCGAATGCTTCATAATTACCGGTTTTGGCATCAATACCCGGCGTTGTCAGCAGTAATTTGCACGGATCAACAAAATACTGATTTTCTTCATATCCCTCAAAGGCATGCCAGCGCTCACCCGGCACAAAATTGAAGAAACGGAGATCATTGGCAATCACATCAGTCTCAAAATCACCCCATGAACGGCCATCAATAGTTTCCGGAATGAACGGGCGGATATACTGACAGGATTTGAGCAGCAACTTACGGGTTTCAATCCCGGTTTTCACGCAATCCATCCATAAACGCTTACCGGATTTCCCTTCATGCATTTTGGCGTTCACATCCAGAGCAGCAAACAGCGGATAGAACGGGCTGGTGGAGGCATGCATCATAAAGGCATTGTTCAGACGCTTATGATTCACATAACGGCTCTGACCTTTAATATGACTGTCTTTTTTATGGATCTGGGATGTCTGAGAGAAACCGGCCTGTTGTTTATGGACAGATTGTGTGACCAGGATTCCGGGATCATTTTCATTCAATTCCAGCAAAAGCGGAGAACAATCTTTCATCATCGGAATAAACTGCTCATAACCAACCCAGGCGGAATCAAATAAAATGTAGTCACATAAATGACCGATTTTATCGACAACCTGGCGTGCGTTATAAATTGTTCCGTCATAGGTGCCCAGCTGAATAACGGCCAGGCGGAACGGACGTTTTTCACCGGTTCGTTCAGGTGCGACTTCTTTAATTAAGCTGCGAAGATAATCTTCCTCAAAACAGTGAGCATCAATCCCGCCGATAAATCCGAACGGGTTACGCGCCGCTTCCAGATAAACCGGTGTTGCCCCCGCCTGTATTAATGCGCCGTGATGATTTGATTTGTGGTTGTTACGATCGAATAATACCAGGTCACCCGGAGCGAGTAAGGCATTAAGCACCACTTTATTTGAAGACGACGTACCATTAAGGACAAAATAGGTTTTATCCGCATTAAATACTTTCGCCGCATGCTGCTGTGCCGCGCACGGAGCCCCTTCATGAATCAGCAGATCCCCCATGGAGACATCCGCATTACATAAATCAGAACGGAATAAATTTTCACCGAAATATTCAGCAAACTGGTTACCCAGCGGGTGACGGCGGAAAAACTCCCCGCCCTGATGTCCGGGACAATCAAAAGCCGAATTGCCCTGCTCAACATATTTTTTCAGACTGCCGAAAAATGGCGGTAACAGGCTTTCTTCATATTTCAGCGCCGCTGTTTCCAGTTGCTTACTGTATAATTCACCGTTCTTTTTATTTAAATCAATCACACCGGTTAACCGTGTAATGATATCTGCCGGAATGACTTCGTGATCACTGATTACAGCGAAAACCGGCTGTTCAAAACTGTGCTGCTCAATAAAATCCAGCTTTCCGTCGCGGATATCATCAAGTGAAATAACGATGACAGCAACATCCGTAAAATCAGTATTCAGGATATCCACACATTCCCGGTGTGTTGAAATATAGTCAGACATATCATAGCTGACAGCGATTTTATAACTTTTCATTTTCATACCTTTTATTTTTGGCAAAAACTTCCCGCTGAAACAGTCAGAAAAAATATTTCAGTTATTTATTTTCATAAATGCGAATTCGTTCCCTCAATATACTATTGAGTTAAAAAGTCACATTTCTCTTTATGCCATTACGTATGTCAAAACAATATTCAGGACTGACGGTTTTCACTGTCTCAGCAAGGGCTTTTTTTGCCGCAGCCAGGAATGACGAAAACGGTTTACCTGCACATTGATATGCATGAAAGCCAGAGTATGAATTATCAATCAGAATTCAGCATATCCACACATAAATGCGGGATATAATGAGAAAGAGGTCGACGATCCATACGATGGCAATATGCAGACAACGTCATGGATGTCAGTAGAGGAACTACCTATGTGCATTAAAACGATTAAAATCAAAACACGAACGATGTGAGAACATCATAAGGTGTGTGACACGTCTTATATGCGGCCAAAATCGGTTGTTGTTTTCCATTTTTGCACCTGTTTAAAATTAAGACTATCTGACGAACAATTATTAATATAACCATGTACAAATGCCATACCGTGATATATATCAAAATAATAATCCTAAAAATAGATTTTGCCAAAATTAATTAGTGTGAAAATACATTTTGTTAATGCTGTGTTGTATATATCACCCGCATCAATTAAAAAATAAATACATATTTAATATAGTTACTACGTCTATATTATATATAATAACTAACACACCATAATTATAGTGACACGGTCTATATTCTTTATTTAAAAATAATAAAACACAACTGTGATATATATATTTAATCAAATGGCACTAATAGTTTAATTTTAAATTCGGACGTAATAACAATAAATTACCAGCAATACTATTTTGTGACCGCAAGACTCACAAAATTAATAAGGTATTATTTTTGAATAATTATTCATTTCAGCAATAATTTTTCTCTGTATATGCTAAATATATAAACGCAATATGACGCCGGATTCGGAAATGACGCGCACCATTATGCTGATGCAAACATATGTGTGACTGAAGCAACGTTTAAGGCCTGCAGGATAAGTTTCAAATCCGGCAATACTAACTTTTACTAACAGGTAACTATCTGCGCCCCGGTAAGCGGATACCCGTTAAACTATTCATGCCGACCAATAGCGATAGTATATTGATTTAAATACAGATAGTTACTGTGGCCTCCCGTGATAAAGAACAGATGGCATCATTTTACTCAGTACGATGCCATCATTTCGTTACCCCTTTTTAATTTCCATCCGCCATTGCGCATCACCGATTTGTTCAAAATCAGTAACTTCATGGCCGGCTTCTGCCGCCCAGCGCGGGATATTTTCCGTGGCCTGAGCGCAATCGTATTTGATGACCAGTACATCACCGGCCGCTAATGTCTCAATGGCTTTTTTTGCTTCAATTAACGGAAAGGGGCACAGATGCCCGCAGGTATCTAATTCCAGCGTATTCATTGTTTCACCTTATTGCTTTATTTTCTGAGGACGTATAATCGTAAAATAACTGACAATCCAGCCGCCGGCCAGGCCGCTGCCGATACCCATAAGTAATCCGCCGGTCAGGCTTTTTATCATCGCGGGAAAACCCGGGTTGCGGAAACGGAATTCCCTGCTGCCTTTTGCGGCGATAAACGCCCCGGCAAAAATCCCGATCAGCAAATAACCCGCTCAGTTAAAGAATTTCAGGTCACCAGCCGTTACCAATGAAAATAATTGCGCACTCGGGCCGCTGATCCCTAATCCGCCGACACGTCCGTCCGCCAGGCTTGAAGGCCAGGCAAGCAGAGCGATGACACCAATAATCAGAGCAGAAACAAACGGATGCCAGCGGGCTTCGAACAGCAGGTGAGCGACCCCGGTTTTCCGTGCTTTCATTTTGGGAATGTGAACAGATTTGTATTTATTCAGGTGACGATTCACCAGAAAAACCGTCAGCAATACCAAAACAATAATCGCGATATACGGCGGGATATTCAGTGATTGTGTGATAGTCGGGGAATCCAGCTTCGGTGTGGTGACCGGAGA
>DVQE01000047.1:0-28683 GCA_018239585.1 Pyrrhopyge papius papius | reverse complement strand
GGAGTTCAGACTTGTACTCGTCTTATCTACTTCATTCCGCCTGCTTCCAGAAAAACCTGAAGGGAATTCAGGTACCCGAACATTTCATTTCCTTCATTCACATCGGTGAACATGGACGCGAAATATACCGGAAACTGTTGATCATACACATTATAGACACTGACCCCGCAGACAAATATAACCAGTGACCAGAATGAACGCATACGAAGCAGAGCAAAGGCATCCGAATATGTCAGTGCATTGCTTTTTCCGAATTCAAGTTCATTCATTGCGTGAGGCCGTACGTCCCGCAGTGTCCATAATAAAATCAGAAACAGCACTGCGGAAACAGAGCCCATTGCAAAGTTCAGATTAGGGTCGATATTAAATAATATCCCTGCTAAAAATGTGGCACCAGCCCAGCCAAGAGAACCCCACATGCGGGCACGACCGTATTCAAATCCGGCAATGCGGCTGACCCGTTCAGTGTAAGACTCCAGAGCCCCTATGCCTGCAAAAAAAGTTGCCCCGACGTAAACGCCCAGACTGATAGCACCGGCAACAATATTCCACCGTAACAGCGGGGTACAGACAAAAATAAACCACGGACCGCTGATAAGCAGCAGCAAGCCGATAAACAACAGTAAGTTTTTACGTAAACCGAGCTTATCCTGAATGAATCCGTACAGCGGCTGAGCACAAAATGCCGTCAGACTGATAACAGAAAAAATAATACCAGTATCGGTTCCCTTCAGGCCGACTTTTTGGCTGAGCCAGAGCGACACCAAAGAAAACACAGATGACCATGTCCAGAAGAATGTGAATAACAGGCCGCTCAGAGTCATGTAAGCATAGCGATTAATACGTATTTTATTACTCATGGGCAGATTCTCTTTCGTTGGATTGGTTATATTCTTAATGTCAATGCTGTTTTACGAAAACCCGAATAAGGTGATAACCGGATGTTAATCACTAATGTTAATGTTAACACTAAGGTTTTGTGACTCACGTCACGTTACTCTGATAGGTTGAATAAATAATTATATTATTGGTTGCTATACTCTCTCCGGTCGTCGGGTGACCGTTATTTCCGGGATGAAGGAAGCAGCCAGAGTAATCGGGGGGAAAGGATGGTATTTCTGAAGGATGTGGCGAAGCTGGCTGAAGTTTCCATGATGACCGTATCAAGGGCGATCAACAAGCCGGATAAACTAAAAAAAGAAACGTTGGCTCGTGTTCAGGATGCCATCCGTAAAACCGGCTACACGCCGGATCTGTCGGCGCGGATGATACGCAGTAGCCGTTCAGGACAGGGGCCGCGGACGATAGGTGTGTTAGCACTGGATACCGCAACATCACCATTCTGTGTTGATATTATTTTATCTGTGGAGGAAACGGCCCGCTCATACGGCTGGAACAGCTATATCGTCAATATGCTGGCAGGGGATAATCCGGAATCCATTGCGGATCTTTTGCTCTCGCATCGTCCGGACGGAATAATTTTTACCACAATGGGCCTGCGGCAGGTCGAAATTTCAGGGCGGATGCTGAAAGTTCCTCTGGTGCTGGCGAATTGTGAAAGTGTTAACACATCGACAGCGTCTTACATACCGGATGATGAAAACGGACAGTATGATGCGGTAAGTGCATTGCTGAAGGCAGGCCGCCGGCGACCTCTGTGCCTGTACCTGCCGGCTGAGCATCCGGCGACAGCCCGCCGTATAAGAGGTCTGACGCGTGCCTTCCGGGATTATGGTGAGGATACCGAAAACTTACTGCATCATTATTTATCTGATGAACATTATGCCGATATTCCGGATGTGGTGCGCAGGTATATCCGTCACGGTAAACCGGAATTTGATTCTGTTATCTGCGGAAATGACAGAATCGCGTTTATTGTATATCAGATTTTACTGGCCTGCGGACTGAATATCCCTGCTGATGTTGCCGTGATCGGTTATGACAATATGGTCGGGATCGGAGGGCTATTTATTCCGCCACTGTCAACTGTGCAATTGCCGCATTATGAAATAGGGCGGCAGAGTGCACTGCATATTATTAACGGTGAAACACACCGCGATACCGTTTGTATTTCTTCACCGTGGCTGAGCCGGGCCTCAGTGTGAATGACCGGAACCGGAAAATGCGCCGGTATTCCGCATAGTTTGTGCCGCAAGATTCTCCCTGAATAATGTTACTGTTTTCCGTATTTATCGGGCGGTATCTTTAGGCACGGTAGCTTAATCGTTTTAGCTTAATGTAAAATTGTCAGCGGAGTTAATTATGACATCAAAAGTATGGGTTTTAGGTGATGCCGTTGTTGATTTATTAACGGATAAACCGGGTTATCTGTTGCAGCTTCCGGGAGGCGCCCCGGCCAATGTGGCGGCCGGTATTGCACGCCTTGACGGAAAAAGTGGTTTTATCGGCCGGGTGGGAGATGACCCGTTTGGTCGCTTTATGTACCGGACGCTGACAAACGAAAAAGTGGACACCGGGTATATGCTCTGTGACCCCCGCCACCGAACATCCGTTGTTGTGGTGGAACTTGATGAAAATGGTGAGCGGACATTCACGTTTATGGTTCGTCCTTCGGCTGATCTTTTTCTGGAACAGGAAGATTTACCGGTATTTCATGAAAATGAATGGCTTCATGTCTGCTCTATTGCACTAAGTGCCGAACCATCCCGGAGTACAGCATTTCAGGCGATGGCTCAGATATGTGAGGCGGGGGGGCGTGTCAGCTTTGATCCTAATATCCGTACCGATTTATGGCAGGATGAAACATTACTGCGGGATTGTCTGCATAAAGCACTGACGTTTGCATCTGTTGTTAAGTTATCAGAGGAAGAACTCTTTTTTATCAGCGGTGAAACGAATATTCAGCGGGGAATTGACCTGCTGGCGGCGAAGTATTCTCCTGAGCTATTACTGGTAACGCTGGGAAAACAGGGCGTCATGGTCTATTGGGACGGAAAAACACAGCATTTCGCGGCAACACCTGTTGTTACCGTTGATACCACCGGAGCCGGTGATGCATTTGTGGCCGGTTTATTGGCTGGTCTTGCAATATACGGACCCGTGGAGGATGAGCAGGTGCTAAGTACGGTAATCAGGCAGGCTCAGGTCTGCGGTGCCCTGGCAACAACAGCGAAAGGGGCTATGACTGCATTACCTTACCGGCGGGAGTTGCTGAATAGCCTGTAAATAAAATCCGTTTGTTATTCTTTTACCGGGTTTTGTATAACAGAGCCGGATGAACGTTCCTCTTGAGCTTGTCGCAAATAACCGCCGGGACTGTTTTTTTCCGCAGTGATAAATATTTCACACAAAAACAGTCCCTATATTGAATCCCGTCCCGAAACCCGGGTTCGCCATGACGGAGTTAATCATCGAATTGGCTTTTATCAGTTTGCACAAAAAAGGGCCGGTAATGACCGAAAAAAAACCTGCACTCAGGAATTAACTCAGGCAGGTTTATCGGTTTCTCATTGCCCGGAACCGGACACATGAAAGCCTGAATAACCTGCCGCCTGAGCTTTACCGGCAGCAACCGGAAAACGCTAATCAGGCTGTTTCAGATAAGGGGAAGTGGACAAAATTATTTTCTGCGGCAGAAGCTGTTCCTGACGCTCTAATCAACATGAACTCAATGGTGTTGCTCAACTGAGAGATATATTAGGTAATGACAAAAAATCATTCTTAGTTAATTTCTCTATACGAGGAAAAGATGGTTATACCCAGTCAAACGTTACTTAGTATGATGCACGAAAAGAACATCCTACCCGTACAGAATATCGACTTTATTTTCAAATTAATGATGTCATGAGCCAGGCAAAAGAAGGTAGTACATTAATTTTTGGTTTATATTCAAAAACTATTTTTTGGCTGAATTAATCATTTAAATATAATATCAAACGTATACAATATGCATGCTTGATATCTCATTCAAACCGTTAATAATAGTGTTTCTAAAATTGATTTATGAAATAATAATATCTACGATCAAGTCATAGAGGGGACGCTTGTGTCTGAATTTCAAGATTGGCTGGCAAATAAATCAACCGATAACTATTTTCTATACATCAAACGTCTATCCGCTAACGATACCGGGGCTACCGGAGGGCATCAGGTCGGGCTTTATATCCCTTCAGGTATTGTTACTGAGCTTTTCCCTTCCATCAATCATACCAGAAAACAAAATCCTTCCGTCTTGCTTCGTGCCTGTTATTTTTCACATTCGTGTGCGGATACTGAAGCCCGTGCAATTTATTACAATAATCGTTTTTTTGGTAAAACAAGGAATGAAAAACGTATTACGCGTTGGGGGCCAAAAAGTCCGCTTCAGGACCCGGAAAATACGGGGGCACTGGCAATTCTGGCTTTTAAGCACACGCCCGGTAATGACAGCAATAGTGTAGATGTATGGGTTTGCAACACCCCGGATGAAGAGGATATTATCGAAGCTACCCTCGGTGAAATTATTCCCGGCACACTGTTATTCGGTCCCGGTAAAGAAATACTTGGAGGATTAGCTCTTCAACCCAAAGTAACAAAGAAAAATTATAAAATTCCGGGCGCATGGAAAACTGAATTCCCGTCAGGAACTGAAATAATACAATACGCCGCCGGATATTTTTCAGCTCATTGTTCAGATCCCGATGAACAATTACTTGATCGGAGGCGTATAGAATATGATATTTTTCTCTTGGTTGAAGAAATGCATGTACTCGACATAATCCGTAAGGGATTCGGTTCTGTTGATGAATTTATAGCAATGGCTAATTCAGTTAGTAACAGACGAAAATCAAGAGCTGGCCGGTCGCTGGAGCTCCATCTTGAACAACTTTTCCTTGAGTACGGTTTAACTCATTTTGCAACTCAATGTATAACTGAAGGCAATAAAAAACCTGATTTTATATTTCCTTCTGCCGAAGCGTATCACGATGTAACATTTCCCGACAATAATCTCCATATGCTTGCAGTAAAAACAACATGCAAAGATCGATGGCGGCAAGTTTTAAATGAAGCAGACAGAATAAAAAGCATTCACCTTTTCACTCTCCAGGAAGGAGTATCACCAGCACAGTTCAGAGAGATGAAACAGGCTGGTATAACCTTGGTCGTTCCTTCTGCTTTACATAAAAAGTACCCTGATGCAATTCGTTCAGAATTAATGTCTTTAGATGGCTTTATTGCCAAGCTCACTGGGATCTATACTGATTAGTAGCATATTATAAAACAATCTCCGGTATATTAAACCGGAGATTACAGTTAGTTATTTTTAGATCTGATTGAAACTGACTTAAGAATATAAGGTTCAAGTAATTTAGCAACCGCTTCGAATACCGGAACAATAACCGAGTTACCGAACTGACGATAGGATTGGGTATCAGAAACAGGTATTCTGAACGGTTTTTCACCTACTTTTTCAAATCCCATTAACCGCGCACATTCCCGTGGCGTTAATCGTCTTGGTCTATTTGTTTGATTTTCCTCATCGCCAAAATCAACCTCTCCCTTAATTTTATCCCAACCTCTATCAATTAATATTTCTGAGCCATCTTTGTGATAGCGGGCTGATAAAGTACGGGCAATACTGGTGGCATTATTAGGATCAACAAGCCCAAAACCGAAACCATTACCTTTAGCTGCATGCTTTTTGGCGTAATTATAAAGATATTCCCATAGCTTGGGTGTTAAAATATATTTGCTATCAACGGCCTGTTCAAGTAACTCACCAAATGTTGGTCTATTTTCAGGATAAAAGCGACTGATATCCCTCAGCGTAAATCCTTCATGAAGCTTCAGATCACGCCGGAATCCAGCTAATACAATTCGCTCCCTGTGTTGAGGAAGGAAATGCTTACCATCAATAATTTTAGGATCCGCCGAACCGGAAACCCCAGCATCCGCTACTTCATAGCCTAATTCATCGAGTGTGTCCATGATGATTTTGAAGGTTTTTCCTTTATCATGGCTTTTTAGATTCTTGACATTCTCTAATACAAAAATACTTGGTTTCTTTGATTTAATAATCCTGGCAACATCAAAGAATAATGTCCCCTGAGCTTCACATTCAAAACCATGAGCACGTCCCATGGAATTTTTTTTACTGACGCCTGCCAGACTAAAAGGCTGGCAAGGAAAGCCTGCCAACAACACATCGTGGTCAGGAATTTCTTTATCTATATGCTTATAAGCTTCAACGTCAGATACTGAAGTATCATCACTCAGTGTAATTTTGCGAATATCGAGGTTAAACTTATGCTCCAGTTCATCATTAAACCAGTTAGCCTTATAAGTACGTACAGCGTATTCATTCCATTCGCTGGTAAATACACATTGGCCACCAATCGACTCAAATCCTTTACGAATACCACCAATGCCGGCAAATAAATCGATAAACCGAAAAGTATAATTTGGATGGTGTTCCGGTGGTTCCGGAAGCATCTTTTTAAGCAAAATTTCTTCCGCAGAAGTTAATAATTTTGGAGCACACTTTCCGTTGATCCAACGATTGAGGGTTTCTCTGCTCCACTCATTTTGACCAACTTTTCTTAGCAACTCAGCAACATACTTCTGATCATAAATCTCCAGAACTTTAGTAATGAGTTTTGTATCTTTTTTCTGCTGGCGCTTTTCTTCTTCTCCGGATTTTTGGAGAAGATCCTGAGCGAGTAATTCAAATTCTGACATAGCACCTCCAACGGGTCTTATTGGTGATACTTTATCACTCATTTGACCCAGAAAAAATAAAATTATCTGGTTATTTAACCAGTGATTAATAATTAAGCTAATTAGTCGTCCATATCTATCCCACCAGATATTTCATCTATCATAATCGGCAAATTGCCTTTATCCCCCAAGAGGCACTGACAGCCGTCATGAACAGTGATGTGGTAGGTACACTGTACCGGCCGGATTCACCTGAAGATACAGGCCATATTCGTCGGTCAGTTTGTACATCTTTTTACCGGGTTTTGCGTTCCTTGCTGCTACGTCGCTTAATGCCATAAGTGCGGATCACTCCTTTGTCGAATTGGTTTATCGTATCGTGGCTTTTACGTATTTCAGAGACAACAAAGAAGTCTATTTGCGAAATCAAACATTTATTGTGCGGGTGACAGAGAGGCGCAGAACAGCGTGGACAACCGCAAACAATGCAGGATAAATAAACAGGCGTAATAGCGGGTTAATGCAACACATGAGATAAAATTTAATTCATTGTTTTTATTTGAAAAAATAAAAATGCTGTTTTTTTACCGGGATATATCGATGCCGTTATTTATTCCATGAACGCATTTTCATTATTTATTGATAGTGAATCTATTAATGTGCGCCCTTTTCAGTCCTGAAATGACCCCTTTTTCCGGGTCAAAATGTAAATCGAAGCGAATTGACCACAAAATTGACTTTTTTTGCCCCGGTAGCGCCCAGACGGCGACGGAGTAACAGGAACGCGTTACATGAATCGGCAATAAAAAATTAAAATGTTATTTTACAGTAATTTACAAACGAAAAATGCGGAGAAAAACAGCCGGATAGTGAATTTCAGGCACAAAAAAAGCCACCTCGCGGTAGCTTGATTTCACTTAAGAATGCCGAAGGCCGGAATCGAACCGGCACGCCCGTGGGCGGTTGATTTTGAATCAACTGCGTCTACCAATTCCGCCACTCCGGCACAGAAGTGTGTTCTGGAAAACGTCGTTATTATACTTGCGGCACTCTGTGGTGCAACAACTATCACAGAGGCGGTTTGCTGAGTGGTTAAAAAGACGGCGTTTCAGCAGGATACGGGATGTGTGCGGTGGCGGGAGAATCCCGCTTTATTTCCGCACTGAATAATAATATTTTTTTATTTGCCGCGATTGTGCCCGGATGAATAGACATCAATACAATTGCTTATATAATCCTCTCCGGTTCCCGATAAATGTGAGGTGGGTATGGGCTTTGCCGGATGGGTTGCGACAGGTATTTTTATTGGTATTGTCATTGGTATCCTGTTACGTATCTTCAAAAAATAACTGACTTACAGTGTCATATCCCTGTGTCTGCATGGAAGGCTGTTGAATTATCATGAGTAAATTACACCGTCATATTGTGCGCCTGATGCCGTTGTCGCTGCTGGCTATCGCGCTGTCCGCCTGTTCTTCGCAGCCGGAGAAACACAGTACAGCGCCTGCCGAACGTCCGCCGCTTGACTGGTCTATTGTTGAAAGCAATCCGGAAGCGCTGAAGCTGGCACCGCAGCTGGTCGATGAGGTAGGTGAGAAAATTTTCGCCGAAACCGATGCCCGCGGTATGTTTATGGTGGTGATTGATAATAACGAAGTGTTTCACCGCAGCTACGGCGAGACCCGTCCCGGCAATGGTATTAAGCCACGGACGGATTCACTGATCCGCATTGCGTCCGTCAGTAAGCTGATGACCAGCGAAGTGATGGTGAAGATGGCGGATGATGGCCTGGTCAATCTCAATGATCCGCTGCAGAAATACAGTTATAAGCAGTCTTCCGTGCCGTCTTATAACGGCAAGCCGATCCGCCTGTTCCACCTGGCGAGTCATACCAGTATTCTGCCGCGTGAGCAGCCCGGCGGAAAGTGGGGTCGTCCGGTGTTTACCTGGCCGAGCCGTGATCAGCGCTGGACCTGGCTGAAAACCGCCAAACTGACGGCACAGCCGGGAACGGAAGCCGCGTATTCCAATCTGGCCTATGATTTACTGGCAGATGCCCTGGAAAAAGCCGGAAATCGTCCGTACAGCGAGCTGTTCCGCCACTATGTGACACAACCGGCGGGTATGAAAGATACGACCTATAATCCGTCTGCCGCGCAGTGTAAGCGGCTGATGGTCGGGTTTAAACCGAGTGATTGTTACAGCACGCTGGCGGCTATCGGCAGCGGCGGTGTGTATTCCACCCCGGCAGATATGCAGAAGTGGATGCAGCGCTTCCTCTCTTCCGGCAACACGCAGCGTAAAGCGACCGCCACCAAAGAGCAGACTATCTATTTTAAACGTGGTCATCTGAATGAGATCAAAGGGATGGATGTTGCCGGTGAGGCCGATGGTCTGGGTCTCGGCTGGGTGTATCTGGCACCGGTCGGGGATATTCCGGCGATTTATCAGAAAACCGGCGGCGGCGGCGGATTTAATACCTATATGGCGATGATACCGGAGAAAAATATCGGTGTGTTCGTGGTGATGACCCGCAAAGACGGCAGTAAATTCAGTCCGTTACCGAATGGTGTCAATGATCTGGTCCGCTCCCTGGCAGATCTGCATACCCGTAATTACCTGTGATACAAAAAAACATGCCCGCATCAGGCGCGGGCATGTTCTGTATATGCAGTGACGGTTTTCATCAGAAACCGATCCAGTAACCGGCTGTCGTGATAATACGGCGCTTCCTGTAACAGGTTCTCAGCCTCATTCAGCACATCCTGAATCAGCCGGTCAACCGCCGGCCGCCGGCCGCCGTACACCATAGTGGCTTTCACCGGACGATGTTTTCAGTATCAGTAATTCTCTGATCTCAGCCAGCACATCCGTATCGGTTATTGTACCCGCCACCAGCGCGTCAAATGCCATCGGCGGCAGAGCTTTTCCGGCGGCTATCCAGCGCAGCGCCATCACCGGCCTCAGCACATAGAAGTATTTTTTCAGCCTGACCTGCTCTGCCAGCAAATGCTCCTGCGTGTTGCGTTTTGCCATCGACAGGTAGTGATAGCGTGCCTTGCGCACAGAATAAAACTGCTCTGCAAGCGCTTTTATTTCCCCTGTGAAGGCTTCATCCTGATAATACACCACCCGCGAACTCAGCCACTCAATCAGCGCCGGGTTGGAGTTTCTCAGCAATCTCAGTGCTTTGGATAACTCCCAGCCCGCCACATCCAGTTCATCATTAATCGGTTTTTCAATCACATCCCGCTTTTTGTCGAGCGCGAGATACCAGTCCGGCTGATGCACATAGATAAACCGCACATCATAATCACTGTCGGGAGAGGCAAAACCCCATCCGCGACTACCCGATTCACAGGCATACAGCACTTTTACGCGGTGTGTTTTTTGGATCTGCGCCAGTGTCTCTTTTATCCGTTCCCGCATGGCAGCAGAGACGGCTCCGTCATATTTCTCTGTCATTTTCTATCCCTTCACACACACCACCTGACGCAGTGTATGCACAATTTCCACCAGCGATGACTGTGCGGTCATCACCGCATCGATATCTTTGTACGCCATCGGGATCTCGTCGATCACATCACTGTCCTTACGGCATTCCACATGGGCGGTGGCGCGCTGCTGGTCTGCCACCGAGAAGCGTTTTTTCGCTTCAGTACGGCTCATCACGCGACCTGCACCGTGGCTGCATGAGCAGAAGCTTTCTTCGTTTCCGCGTCCGCGCACTATGTAACTTTTCGCGCCCATCGAGCCCGGGATGATCCCCATCTGGCCTTTTTGTGCCGATACCGCCCCTTTTCGTGTTACCAGCACTTCCTCACCAAAATGCTGTTCTTTCTGCACATAGTTATGGTGGCAGTTCACGGCTTCCTGCTGTGTGGTGAACGGTTTGGTGATCTCACGGGACAGCGCTTCCAGCACGCGGTGCATCATCACTTCACGGTTATGACGGGCAAAATCCTGCGCCCAGCCGACTGCTTCCATATAGTCATTAAAATGCACACTTCCCTCTTCGAAATACGCCAGGTCGCGATCCGGCAGATTGGCAATGTGGGTCTGCATATCTTTTTGTGCCAGCGAGATAAACAGGTTACCAATGGCATTACCGACACCGCGTGACCCGCTGTGCAGCATCACCCAGACAAAATCTGCCTCATCCAGGCACAGTTCGATAAAGTGGTTCCCGGTCCCCAGCGTTCCCAGATGTTTGTAGTTGTTGGTATTACGCAGTTTCGGGTATTTATCGCAGATACGACGGAACTGTTCATCCAGCTGCATCCAGTGGTTATCAACGATATCCGGGACATTTTTCCAGGTTCCCTTATCCCGTCCGTGGCGTTCGGTGGTGCGTCCGTGCGGTACAGCGGCTTCAATGGCAAAGCGGATATTTTGCAGGCTGTCCGGCAGATCAGACGCGGTCAGCGAGGTTTTGACCGCAATCATTCCGCAGCCGATATCCACCCCTACAGCGGCCGGGATAATCGCGCCTTTGGTCGGGATCACACTGCCGATAGTCGATCCTTTTCCGACATGCACGTCCGGCATCACCGCCAGGTGTTTAAAAATAAAGGGCATTTTTGCCGTATTCTGCAATTGCAGCACCGCTTTCGGGTCAACCGGTACTCCGTTTGTCCACAATTTTACCGGCGCACTGTTTTCCTGAACCAATTCATTAAAATCACGATTTATCATTTTTACATTCCTTTCGTTTGGTATCGGTAGTATTGCGATAAGTGTGCCAGTTTTGTTTAATCAGAAAATAATTATTTATCTCATTGATATTTATAATGTAATTTATTTTGCTTCTTTTTGAGATAACATCCTTCCCTGAAATCCCGTATGCTGTTTTTATCTTTTAATATCGTCTTTTATCCGGAAAGATAAATCATGTCATCCGCAAAGAAAAACGTTGTGATTGGTGTTCTCGGCACCGTGCTCGACCGGCGCGGCAAGAAAGCCAACCGCTGGCATAAATGGCGGCCGAGTATCGGGCTGTGTCAGCAGCCGGATCTGCATATTGACCGCTTTGAACTGGTTTATCAGCCGGGGGATATGCAGACCGCAGGCCGGGTAAAAGAGGATATAGAGCAGGCCTCCCCGCAGACTGACGTGATGCTGCGTGAGGTGGATATTGCCGATCCGTGGGATTTTGAGCAGGTGTATACCGCATTGCTGGACTTTGCCACTCACTACCCGTTTGATACTGAAAATGAAGAGTATCTGGTGCATATCACTACCGGCACCCATGTGGTGCAGATTTGCTGGTTCCTGCTGACCGAAGCCAGCTATCTGCCCGCACGTCTTATCCAGACTGCACCGCGCCATGACGCACGGGATAACGATCCTGCCGGGGTGTATACCATTATTGACCTCGATCTCAGCCGCTATACACAGATCACCGGGCGCTTTCAGAAAGAGCAGCAGGCTCAGGTCGCGTTTCTGAAGTCCGGTATTGCCACGCGTAATGCCGGGTTTAATACCATGATCGATAAAATCGAGCGTGTTGCGCTACGCTCCTCCGCGCCTGTTTTGCTGACCGGGCCGACCGGTGCCGGGAAATCATTCCTGGCACGGCGGATTTATGAACTGCGCCGCAGCCGCCATCAGGTAAAAGGGCGTTTTGTGGCGGTGAACTGTGCCACACTGCGCGGCGATAATGCTATGTCCGCCCTGTTCGGCCATGTGAAAGGGGCATTTACCGGGGCGGTTCAGGCGCGCGGAGGGCTGCTGAAAGAGGCCGACGGCGGGATTTTATTTCTGGATGAGATTGCTGAACTGGGTGCCGACGAACAGGCAATGCTGCTGAAAGCCATTGAGGAAAAACGCTTTTTCCCTTACGGTTCGGATCATGAAACAGAAAGTGATTTTTCCCTGATCGCCGGTACACACCGCAATCTGGCACAGCGGGTCAGCGAAGGACTGTTCCGGGAAGATTTATACGCCCGCATCAATATGTGGACCTTTGCCCTGCCGGGGCTGGCACAGCGGCGCGAGGATATTGAACCGAACGTGGATTATGAGCTGGCAAAATACAGCCGCGATCAGCAAACCCGTGTCCGCTTTGATACTGATGCCAGGCAGCACTATCTCGCCTTTGCCTGCTCATCACAGGCTTTGTGGCGCGGTAATTTTCGTGAACTTAGCGCCTCTGTCACGCGGATGGCAACCTTTGCGGAGAACGGGCGGATCACCACCGCACTGGTGCAGGAAGAAACCGGACGGCTGAAAGGCCAGTGGCACAGCACGGAAACAGTGGTGACGTTGCCTGCCGGGGTTGGTGAAATGGATTTATTTGATCGTCAGCAGCTGGAAACCGTAATTGCCGTCTGCCGCCGATCACAGACACTTTCTGATGCCGGACGCACACTGTTTGCCGTTTCCCGTCAGCAGAAGAAACAACCCAATGATGCCGACCGGCTGCGAAAGTATCTGGCCCGCTTTAATCTCAGCTGGGAACAGATTACCGGCCGTTGAAATGACAGAGCCGGTCAGTATGCACTGACCGGCTCTGTATACCGATATCCGTAACTGCTGGTTACTTACGTTTGATCAGCATATATAAACTGATCGCCAGGAACAGCAGGCTCGGCAGCAGTGCGCCCAAAAATGGCGGGAACTTGTAGGTCAGGCTGAGAGATCCGAAAATCTCATTGGAAACGTAGAACACGAATCCGCAGGCAATCCCCGTCACCACCCGCACCCCCATCGCTACGGAGCGCAGCGGCCCGAAGATAAACGACAGTGCCATCAGCATCATGACTGCCACGGAAAGCGGCGCGAACACCTTTTTCCACAGGTTCAGCTGATAACGCCCCGCATCCTGTCCGCTCTGCTGTAAGTAATCAACATACTGATACAGGCCGCTGATCGACAATGCTTCCGGGTCCAGTGCCGCTACACTCAGTTTTTCCGGTGTCATCTGCGTCTGCCAGGTCATTGACAGCTTCTGCTCACCGGTAATCACATAGATATCTTTCAGCACTGATTCCTGCACCTGGCTCAGTGTCCAGGTACCGGAATCCGAATTGTAATCCGCCGCTGCCGCACTGAGGATGGATTTCAGTTTATGGTCGCCGTTCATCCGGTACAGTGTGATGCCCTTCAGCTGCGTCTCACTGTCAACGCGCTGAATATAAATAAAGTCACTGCCGTCTTTGGCCCACATCCCGCGGTTGGTCGCCAGCAGCGAAGCACCGTTTGTTTTCTGTGCGCGGTAGTTGCGTGCCCACTGTTCACCGGACGGCGCCAGCCATTCACCGACAATCATGGTCAGGATCACCAGCGGGATAGCGGTTTTCATCACCGAACCCGCCACCTGGAGACGACTGTAGCCGGAAGCCTGCATCACCACCAGCTCACTGCGGGTCGCCAGTGCGCCCAGTCCCATCAGTGCCCCGAGCAGTGCAGCCATCGGGAAGAAAATCTGAATATCCTTGGGAATACTCATAATGGTATACAGCCCGGCATCCCAGGTGGAGTATTCCCCCTGGCCCACTCTGCGCAGCTGATCAACAAATTTGATAATCCCGGATAATGACACCAGCATAAACAGGGTCATCATAATGGATTGCAGAATCGTCCGCCCGATGTAGCGGTCAAGAACAAGTACTTTAAACATCAGGCACCCCCTGAACACGGGCAGAACCAAAGCGCAGACGGCGGACGGCTGTGGTATTCCACAGATTCAGCACCACCGCGAGAGCCAGATAACTGAGATTAACCACCCACGGCCAGACCATCGGGTCCAGCCTGCCCTTCTCGCCGCTTGAACGCAGCGAACTTTGTAACAGGAAGAAAATCAGATACAGCAGCATTGCCGGCAGCATACTCAGCACACGCCCCTGACGCGGGTTCACCTCGGAGAGCGGCACCACCATCAGTGCCATCACCACCACGGAGAAGATCAGGGTCAGACGCCAGTGGAACTCCGCGCGGGCGGCCTTGTCTGTCTCTTTCCACAGCTCAGGCAAGGTCATCTGCTGGTAGTTACTGTCACCGGTTTTTGCATCACGGTGATCAACAATCGCCTGATAATCGGTAAAATCCGTGATCCGGAAATCGCGCAGATACGCGGTACCCTCATAGCGGGTGCCTTTATCCAGCACCACCACCTGATTACCGTTCTCTTTTTCGGTCATATGTCCGCTGTCCGCCACCACAATGGACGGGCGCTGTTCATTTCTCGCCCAAATCTGGGCAATAAAGACATTACTGAAGCGGTTACCGTCCACATCCCCGAGATAGAGCACCATACTGCCGTCATCAGAGACTTTAAACTGCCCGCCGACCATCGCCGTCACGCCCGGGTTGGCTTTGACTTCCTCCAGGACCTTTTCCTGATACTGGGATGACCACGGGATCAGCCAGACCACGTTGACAGCGGCCACAACGGCGGTAAAGAACGCCAGGATCATGGCCGCTTTCACCAGGACATTATTACCCAGACCACAGGCATGCATCACGGTGATTTCGCTTTCAGTATAGAGTTTACTGTAGGTCATCAGCAGCCCGAGGAAGAGGCTCAGCGGCAGAATAAGCTGCGCCATCTCCGGGATACCCAGCCCCAGCAGCGACACGACGAGTCCGGCCGGGATGCTGCCTTCAACGGCGGCACCCAGGACTTCAACCAGTTTTTGACAAAAGAAGATAAGCAACAGGATAAACAGAATCGCAATCTGTGCTTTTAATGTTTCTCTTACCAGATATCTAATAATGATCACGCTTAATACGCCTGTGAAAACTTGTGTTTTTGCATGAAAATAGCTAACTTCGTTCTGTGTTGACTATTTGTGTGCATTATTTTGCCGGCCTGAGGATGATTCCGGTATCAGACTACGTTTTTTCCTTCCTGTCAGGAAAGAAACGGAATTTTCATGAGATTCAGGACTCATAAAGTGCGCACACAGCTTATCATAAACTGTTTATAATCGATGGTGCAGATTAGTGCGAACGCTACATTTTAGCGGCAGCAGATGTCTTTGTCTTTAAGATTCAGGAGAGCGCATGGAGTTTAGTGTAAAAAGCGGCAGCCCGGAAAAGCAGCGCAGTGCTTGTATTGTGGTCGGGGTTTTCGAACCGCGTCGTCTGTCTCCTGTCGTGGAGCAGCTCGATAAAATCAGCGACGGCTACATCAGTGCTCTGCTGCGCCGCGGCGAGCTGGAGGGCAAGGTCGGGCAGTCACTGCTTCTGCACCATGTCCCGAATGTCCTGTCCGAGCGTATCCTGTTAATCGGCTGCGGGAAAGAACGTGAACTGGATGAACGCCAGTACAAACAGATTATCCGGACGACCATCAATACCCTGAATGAAACCGGGTCAATGGAAGCCGTCTGTTTTCTGACCGAGTTACATGTCAAAGGCCGCAATAACTACTGGAAAGTCCGGCAGGCGGTCGAAACAGCCAAAGAATCTCTCTATGTCTTTGATCAGCTGAAAAGTAACAAAACCGAATTACGCCGTCCGCTGCGTAAGCTGGTCTTCAATGTACCGACCCGCCGCGAACTGCCGACCGGTGAGAAAGCAATCAGCCACGGTCTGGCGATTGCCGCCGGTATCAAAGCCGCGAAAGATCTGGCCAATATGCCGCCGAATATCTGTAATGCCGCTTATCTGGCATCTCAGGCGCGTCAGCTGGCAGACAGCAACTCTCCGGTGCTCAGTACCCGGGTGATCGGCGAAGAGCAGATGAAAGAGCTGGGGATGCTGGCCTATCTGGCTGTCGGCCAGGGGTCACGCAATGAATCCCTGATGTCGGTGATTGAATATAAAGGCAATCCGGATCCGGAAGCGCGTCCGATCGTGTTAGTCGGCAAAGGCCTGACCTTTGACTCCGGCGGTATTTCCATCAAACCGGCTGACAGCATGGATGAGATGAAATACGACATGTGCGGCGCGGCAACCGTCTACGGTGTGATGCGTGTGGTCGCTGAGCTGGGTTTACCACTCAATGTGATCGGGATTCTGGCAGGCTGTGAAAACATGCCGGGCGGCAATGCCTATCGTCCGGGGGATATCCTCACCACCATGTCCGGCCAGACGGTGGAAGTGCTCAATACCGATGCGGAAGGCCGCCTGGTACTGTGTGACACCCTGACCTATGCCGAGCGTTTTGATCCGGAAACGGTCATCGATATCGCCACACTGACCGGCGCCTGTATGGTTGCTCTCGGTAACCACTTCAGCGGCCTGATGGCAAACCACAATCCGCTGGCGCACGAGTTACTGAATGCCTCTGAACAGGCGGGTGACCGCGCATGGCGTCTGCCGCTGGCAGAAGAGTTCTACGAGCAGATCGAGTCCAATTTTGCGGATCTGGCAAACACCGGCGGCCGTCTCGGCGGCGCTATCACCGCGGGCTGCTTCCTGTCCCGTTTTGCCACCCGTTATAACTGGGCGCATCTGGATATCGCCGGCACCGCATGGCGCTCCGGAAAAAATAAAGGTGCGACAGGCCGTCCGGTTGCACTGCTGTCACAATTCCTGTTAAATCGTGCGGGTATCAGCACCGACGACTGACCGGAATTGCCGGGCCCTTGCGGCCCGGAAAAAGCATAAAGGTAACGGGGGATTGTGCTATCCTGAGCAATCCCCTTTTCTGCTATCAGAGATATTATGAAAAACGCCACCTTCTACCTGATGGAACAGCCATCCCCGTTTGATGATCTTGAGGCCCACGAGTGGCTGACCTGTCATCTGGCGGGTGAAGCCTGGCGCAGCGGAAAACGGGTGCTTATCGCCTGTGAGTCACAACAGCAGGCGGAAAAACTGGATGAAGCCCTCTGGGCGCGGGAGCCCGATGCCTTTGTTCCGCATAATTTAGCCGGGGAGGGGCCGCGTTACGGCGCACCGGTCGAGCTGTGCTGGCCGCAGAAACGGGGAAACTCCCCGCGTGATTTGCTGATAGCCCTGCTGCCGCAGTTCACAGATTTTGCGACAACCTTCCGTGAAGTGATAGACTTTGTGCCTATCGATGAACACTTAAAACAGTTGGCGCGCGAGCGATATAAAATCTATCGCAGCGTCGGCTTTACGATGACCATGGCCACGCCGCCAGCTTACTGATAAACAAAGATTAAAAATGGAAAAGACAACCGACAACCAACAGGCCTGCGAGCCGTCCCTGGATAAAACCTATAATCCGGCGGAAATCGAAGGTCCTCTTTATACCCACTGGGAAAAAAGCGGCTATTTCAAACCAAACGGCAGAACAGACAAAGAAAGCTTCTGTATCGTGATCCCGCCGCCGAACGTCACCGGTAACCTGCATATGGGCCATGCTTTCCAGCAGACCATTATGGATACCATGATCCGCTACCAGCGCATGCAGGGTAAAAACACCCTGTGGCAGTCAGGGACTGACCACGCCGGTATCGCGACACAGATGGTTGTTGAACGCAAGATCGCCGCAGAAGAAGGCAAAACCCGTCATGATTACGGCCGCGAAGGTTTTATCGATAAAATCTGGGAATGGAAAGCGGAATCCGGCGGTAATATCTCCAACCAGATGCGCCGTCTGGGTAACTCCGTGGACTGGGAGCGCGAGCGCTTCACCATGGACGACGGCCTGTCAGCTGCGGTAAAAGAGGCGTTTGTCCGCCTGTATAAAGATAACCTGATTTACCGTGGTAAACGTCTGGTGAACTGGGATCCGAAACTGCACACCGCAATTTCTGACCTGGAAGTGGAAAACCGTGATGTCAAAGGTTTCATGTGGCATATCCGTTATCCGCTCGCGGACGGCGCGAAAACCGCAGACGGTAAAGATTACCTGGTGGTCGCCACCACGCGTCCGGAAACCATGCTCGGTGATACCGGCGTGGCCGTTAACCCGGAAGATCCGCGTTACAAAGATCTGATCGGCAAAGAAATCATTCTGCCGATCGTCAACCGCCGCATTCCGATCCTCGGTGATGAACACGCGGATATGGAAAAAGGCACCGGTTGTGTGAAAATCACCCCGGCACACGACTTCAACGACTATGAAGTCGGTAAACGCCACCAGCTGACCATGATTAACATCATGGACTTCGATGGCAACATCCGCACTGAAGCGGAAGTGTTTGATACCAACGGCGAAGTGACTGACGCCTGCAGCAGTGAAATCCCGGCCGCTTACCGTGGCATGGAGCGTTTCGCCGCCCGTAAAGCGATCGTTAAAGAGTTCGAAGAGCTCGGCCTGCTGGAAGAGATCAAACCGCACGACCTGACCGTACCTTATGGCGATCGCGGCGGCGTGGTTATCGAACCGATGCTGACCGACCAGTGGTATGTGCGCACTGCCCCGCTGGCAAAAGAAGCCATCAAAGCGGTGGAAGACGGCGATATTCAGTTCGTGCCGAAGCAGTACGAAAACATGTACTTCTCCTGGATGCGTGATATTCAGGACTGGTGTATCTCCCGTCAGCTGTGGTGGGGTCACCGTATCCCGGCCTGGTATGACAATCAGGGCAACGTGTATGTCGGCCGCGACGAAGACGAAGTCCGCCGCGAAAACAATATCCCGGCGATGGTTGAACTGCGCCAGGATGAAGACGTGCTGGACACCTGGTTCTCCTCCGGTCTGTGGACATTCTCCACCCTGGGCTGGCCGGAAAACACCCCGGAACTGAAAGCATTCCACCCGACCAGCGTACTGGTCAGCGGCTTCGACATCATTTTCTTCTGGATCGCCCGCATGATCATGATGACCATGCACTTCATCAAAGATGAAAACGGCAAATCGCAGATCCCGTTCAAAACCATCTACATGACGGGCCTGATCCGTGATGAGGAAGGTCAGAAGATGTCGAAATCCAAAGGGAACGTGATTGACCCGCTGGATATGATCGACGGTATCTCTCTGCCTGAACTGCTGGAAAAACGCACCGGTAACATGATGCAGCCGCAGATGGCGGAAAAAATTGCCAAACGGACTGAAAAACAGTTCCCGGAAGGGATCGAAGCACACGGTACAGATGCCCTGCGCTTTACTCTGGCGGCGCTGGCCTCTACCGGCCGCGATATCAACTGGGATATGAAACGTCTTTCCGGTTACCGTAACTTCTGTAACAAGCTGTGGAACGCCAGCCGTTTCGTGCTGATGAATACCGAAGAGAAAGACTGCGGTCTGAACGGCGGTGAGATGGAATTCTCCCTGGCCGACCGCTGGATTCTGGCGGAATACAACAATACCGTGAAAGCATACCGCGAAGCGCTGGATACCTACCGCTTTGATATTGCATCCAATATTCTGTATGAATTCACCTGGAACCAGTTCTGTGACTGGTATCTTGAGCTGTCCAAACCGGCGGTTCATAAAGGCACCGATGCCCAGAAACGTGCAGCACGTCATACCCTGATCACGGTACTGGAATCCCTGCTACGCCTCGCACACCCGATTATTCCGTTTATCACGGAAACTATCTGGCAGCGCGTGAAAGTGGTTACCGGCGCGGAAGGCGATACCATCATGCTGCAACCGTTCCCGGAATACGATGCTTCTCTGAATGACGAGCAGGCACTGCGTGACCTGGAGTGGATCAAAGAGACAATCGTTGCGGTACGTAATATTCGTGCTGAAATGAATATCGCACCAAGCAAGCCGCTGGAAGTGATGCTGCGCGGGGCAAGTGCTGATGCACAGCGCCGTGTTGCGGAAAACAGTAACTTCCTGAAAGCGATGGCGCGTCTGGAATCCGTCCGTGTGATGGCCGAAGGCGAAACGGCACCGGTTTGCGTGACCAAGCTGGTGGAAGGCGCGGAAATCCTGATCCCGATGGCTGATCTTATCAATAAAGACGACGAACTGGCGCGTCTGGATAAAGAGCTGGAAAAAACGGAGAAAGAGATCGCGGCTATCGAAGGCAAACTCGCGAATGACGGCTTTGTCAGCCGTGCGCCGGAAGCAGTCGTAACCAAAGAGCGCGAGCGTCTTGCGGCAAACCGTGAAGCGAAAGAAAAACTGATTGCTCAGAAAGCGACGATCGCTGCATTGTGATCCTGACGGAATGAGTAGCAAAACCAGCCTCCGGGCTGGTTTTTTTTTGCATAAAAAACAGGCACGGGTTCTTGCTGGTTATCCGGATTATGCTATATTTAAATCACCTATATAACCATGCAGGGAGAAACCCGATGAATGCCTTAACGCAACACCCCGGTGTATCTGCTCTGGTTGGTACACCACAGGAAATCAAACAGTATCTGGGAAAATCCAAAGCAGACAGTGTGCTTGTTGTCTCTGTCAGTCAGCAGGAGAACCCCGGCTGTATACGTTGTCTGTTTGATAATCTGACCGCAATCGCCTGCTCAATGGCTGATGTGCTCAGTCAGGAGCCGGAAAAACAGGCACTGGAAAAAATTGTCAGCGCTCTGCTGCCACCGGAACCGGTGCCGCCTGCACTGCTGAAAGAAGCAGCAATGCTCGCCCGTGCCCGAAAAGCCGTGCTGGAAAGCGGACACTGGCTGACAGCGGCAGACATTGCCGGTCTCGCGGGATTCAGTACAACCAACCCCGCCGCACAGCCGAATAAATGGAAAAAACAGGGGCGGATTTTTGCGGTACGCCACAATAATGCTGATTATTTTCCGGATTATGCTCTCGATCAGCGCGCCGGGTTCCGTCCGCTTAAAACCATGGCACCGCTGATTGAAATCCTCAGCTCACAGAAAGATGCCTGGGGAATGGCATACTGGTTTATGTCTCTCAACAGTTTCCTCGGCGGACAGCGACCGCAGGATTTACTGCTCTCCGCACCGGAAAAAGTCATTGCCGCCGCACAGGATGAAATAAACGGAGTTACTCATGGATGACAGTCATCCGACCTCAGAGCGGGACAGCAAACCGCCGGCGGACAGCGGTAATCCGTTGTCCGTTCCCGCGCCTCACCATCCCCTGCGGATAACCAGAACGCCTCTTCCTCCGGACACACTGCTTCACCGCATTCACAATGAAAAATACCACGCCTGTCAGTTCAACCCCGGTCTTCACGGTAATGCCCGTTTCAGCCCGGTATCTGACAGTGCCGGTTCACCAATTCCTTCTCTCTATGGTGGTCTGACGCCCGCCTGCGCCATGATGGAAACCATTTTTCACGATATCCCCTGTGCCCCCGGTTTTAAAACCCTGGATAAAAACAAACTCTGCGGACTGATGCTTTCTGCGCTGACAGTAACCCGTGAACTGACGCTGGCGGATCTGAGCAGCATTGCGCTGCGCAAACTGGGGGTCAGCCGCAGACAGCTGATTGAGACGGAAAAATGTGATTACCCGTCCACCCGTCTGTGGGCGCAGGCTATTCACCGGCAATGTGCTGATATTCAGGGGCTGTCATGGATTTCACGCCAGGATGATTCTGCCCGTGCTGTAATACTGTTCGGCGATCGCATATCCGCCGGTATTCTTCAGCCTGCCGGAGGATCCCGCCCGCTGCTGACCGACCCGGCACTTTTTTCAGAGATCCTCAGCCTGGCCGATAAACTTGATGTTCTGCTCATCCCCGGGGCAGGATAAAAACAATCCCGGTTATCCCCCATTCTGCGTGTTTACTTTGCGTGATAATTATTTATTATCATATTTATCGTTTCATACGATATCCACAGTAATCGCCCCTCAGGTTTATCCCCCGGCTTTACTTTTCACAATAAAAATAATGAGATAATGATATCCATGACAAGCAGCACAACAGAAAACTACACCCTCCGTCTGATCCGCCCGGAAGATAACCCCGGTATCGCACAGGTTATCCGTGAGGTCTCTGCCGAACACGGCCTGACCGCAGACAAAGGCTTTGCGGTCGCTGACCCGATTCTGGACACGTTATACGAGGTTTACAGCCAGCCGCGTGCCGCCTACTGGGTCATTGAAATGGATGGAGAGATCCTCGGCGGCGGCGGTGTTTCCGGCCTTGCCGGTGGTGACGGGAAAACGGCGGAACTACAGAAAATGTATATCTCTTCCCGACTGCGCGGCAAAGGTCTGGCGAAAAAAATCGCCCTTCAGGCGCTCGAATTTGCCGAAGCGGAAGGCTACCACCAGTGTTATCTGGAAACCACTGCCGATCTTCAGGCTGCGATTAAACTGTATGAAAAACTCGGGTTTATCTTCCTTGATGCCCCGCTGGGCGACACCGGCCACAGCGACTGTGAAGTCCGGATGCTGAAAGTCTTTTGAAAATTCCCGGTGCTTTTCTGATAGTTTCTCTCCGCTGTTTCTCTTACAGTCACTGCATATGTGATGGATATCACGTTTTATAACTGACAGACAGGAGATCAGGATGATCAGCACGATTCACGGAATGAATGACCTGTTATGTACCGCCGTAACGCTGAAAGCACCGGCAGAACGGCCGGTCTGCCGCATACAGGACGATGAACAGACAGAGATACAACAGAAAGGATGGCAGGGAGAGAGCCGCAGCCCGCAGCCCAGAACACAGCAAGGCCCGGTACTTTATCAGACCATTGAGGCGATGAAAGAGGCGGAAGATGATATCAATATTCAGGATATCGCATTTTTAGGCTGTGCGCCGTTGCGACCGATGGTACGTGATAATCAGGCCGACTCAAGGCGTGAACGTACTGCCCCGCTGAAGTCTGTCTTTTCAGTTTCCGCCTGAGCGGCGGACACAAAAAAACCTGCCGCGTGAAGTGACCCCCGATAATCGGTTGTCCAACTATCGGGGGTCACTTCATCTGAGCCGGTTTTTCAGTCATGGCAGAGAATCAGTGTAACGGTGCCTCATCAGCATCGTCGTCTTCATCTTCATCTTCGGCATCCGGGTCTTCAAAATAGGTGCCCCAGCCGTCGTAATCCACATCCATTTTTTCTGCCAGACGCGCCAGCTGCTCGACCTGAGCATCGATATGTTCCGCCGTCAGCCCGCATTCACTGATGATATCGCAGCATAACACCACCTGGCCGCCTTCCACTTCCAGCTCCTCGGCATCCGTCACTTCATAACCCAGTTTGAATGCCTCAACTGCCGCTTTTTCCAGCTTGTCGTAATTCTCACTCGAAAAATGGTGTTCAATGGTGTATTGCGCATCAGGATCGCTGCCGTCTTCCAGCAGTTCTGCAATAATCGCACGGGTTTCTTCGCGCTGTTCTTCTAAAAACGCATCTAATTCTGACATGGCCATGTCCTCTGATAAGTGATACCCGCGCATTCTCCCACAGCCGCGCCAATTGAGCCACCCATAATAAAAAAGAATTTCCCGCCGGTGTTGCAATTGAATTTTTATTGATTTATGTTGAATATAAATTCATCGGAGAAACAACTATGAACCCATTTTATCAACAGTCATTTTTGCGGTTGCTTGACTATAAACCTGCCGATATTGAAGAACTGCTCAATCTTTCTGCTTATCTGAAACATGCCAAAAAAACCGGCTCGGAACAGCCGCTGATGAAAGGCAAAAATATTGCGCTGATTTTTGAAAAAGACTCCACCCGGACCCGCTGTGCCTTTGAAGTAGGTGCTTACGATCAGGGCGCACAGGTGACATATCTGGGATCATCCGGCAGTCAGATAGGCCACAAAGAATCGATCAAAGATACCGCCAGAGTGCTGGGCCGGATGTATGACGGCATTCAGTTTCGCGGCTATTCCCAGAAATCCGCCGAAGCGCTGGCACAATATGCCGGAGTTCCTGTCTGGAACGGGCTGACCGATGAGTTTCATCCGACACAGCTGATTGCGGATTTACTGACGATTCAGGAGCATGTGAAAAAACCGCTGTCCGACGTGAAATTTGCATATTTAGGCGATGCCCGTAATAACATGGGCAATACCATTGCTGAAATGGCCGCCGTAACCGGGATGGATGTCCGCCTGGTGGCACCAACCGGGTGTCAGCCGTCAGAAACCCTTATCGCGCAGTGCCGCAAAGCCGCTGAACTCACCGGCGGTAAAATCACGCTGACCGCTGATGTGGCAGAGGGCGTGAAAGATGCGGATGTACTGTACACCGATGTATGGGTCTCCATGGGCGAGGCAAAAGAGGTTTGGGCAGAACGGATTAAACTGCTGACACCGTATCAGGTAAATCAGGATGTGGTGGATAAAACGGGCAATCCGGATGTTATCTTTATGCACTGCCTGCCGGCATTCCACGATACGAAAACCACCATGGGGCAATCCCTCGCAAAAGAATATGGTTTTACCAGCGGGATTGAGGTCACCAATGAGGTATTTGAATCAAAACACAGCGTGGTGTTTGACCAGGCAGAAAACCGGCTGCATTCCATCAAAGCGGTGATGGTTGCATCTCTTTCAAAAAACATACAATTTTAGATTCACCGGCAGCGTTGCATAAATTTCACCCGAAAAAGTGATGCCAAACGCTTGCGCCGGGTTGCCGATTGCGTATAATGCCCCGCAATTTTGTCGGGAGGAAACAATGGTCATTGTGATTATCAGCACCGTAAAACCGGTGCCGGACAATGTGACATATCACGGACAGCCGCAGTGCGGCAATGTTTTCCATTCCCCCGTATTTATTTCAGAACCCCTCAATTGAGGGGTTTTTTTTTGCCTGGCCGAACACATGAGGAGACCCCAATGGCAAATCCGTTATACCTGCGCGATATCATCTCGATTAACGATCTCAGTCGTGATGAGCTGGAACTGGTATTAAACACTGCCGCGGCGCTGAAACAACGCCCTCAGCCTGAATTACTGAAGCACAAGGTGATCGCCAGCTGCTTCTTCGAGGCCTCAACCCGCACGCGGCTTTCCTTTGAAACCGCCATTCAGCGTCTGGGCGCATCTGTTGTCGGCTTTTCAGACAGCAGCAACACCTCGCTGGGCAAAAAAGGTGAAACCCTGGCGGACACCATGAGCGTGATCAGTCAGTACGCGGATGCCATCGTGATGCGCCACCCGCAGGAAGGTGCTGCGCGGCTGGTGTCTGAGTTTTCCGGTAAGGTGCCGGTGATCAACGCCGGTGACGGTGCAAACCAGCATCCGACACAGACCCTGCTCGACCTGTTTACCATTCAGGAAACCCAGGGCCGCCTGGAAAACCTGCATATCGCCATGGTCGGTGACCTGAAATACGGGCGCACGGTACATTCGCTGTCACAGGCGCTGTCAAAATTCAGCGGCAACCACCTGCATTTTATTGCCCCGCAGGCACTGGCAATGCCGAATCACATCCTGCATATGCTGGATGAAAACGGCGTGGCGTACAGCGAACATCATTCTATTGATGAGGTACTTCCGCAGCTGGATGTGCTGTATATGACCCGCGTGCAGAAAGAGCGCCTCGATCCGTCGGAATATGCCAATGTCAAAGCCCAGTTTGTGCTGCGTGCGGCCGATCTGGCCAATGTGAAACCGAACCTGAAAGTGCTGCACCCGCTGCCGCGCATCGATGAGATAACCCCGGATGTGGATAAAACGCCTTACGCGTACTACTTCCAGCAGGCCGGAAACGGGATCTTTGCCCGTCAGGCGTTGTTATCTCTGGTGTTAAACGAAACTTTCCCGGCTTAAGGAGAACATCATGACTCAGGATCATAAATTACTGGTTGAAGCCATCAAATGCGGTACCGTTATCGACCATATCCCGGCAAATGTGGGATTTAAACTGCTCTCCTTTTTCCGCCTGACCGAGACGGACAGCCGTATTACTATCGGGCTGAACCTGCCGTCCAACAATATGGGGCGTAAGGATTTGATTAAACTGGAAGATACCTTCCTGACCCCGGAACAGGCCAACCAGCTCGGCTTTTATGCCCCGAAAGCCACAATTAATATTATCGAAGATTATCAGGTGGTTAAAAAATTACCGATTAACCTGCCGGAGCGGATTGAAGGGGTGATTGTCTGCCCGAACAGCAACTGCATCAGTCACAATGAGCCGGTGGAAAGCAGCTTCACTGTTAAGTCCATTGCACAGGAAATTGTGTTAATCTGTAAGTACTGTGAGAAAGAATTTGATCACCACGCAATCATTAATAACCAATAAGATAGATCCAGGTCAGTTGTCCGGGAAAATCAGACGATTATAATGAGGGCGTTTTTAAAAGCTTAACAGCAATAATCATCCTACAGGAGTCCGTAATGACTAAAGTAATCGCAACAGAAAACGCACCAGCAGCAATCGGCCCATACGTCCAGGCAGTAGACCTGGGTAACATGGTAATGACTTCAGGTCAGATCCCTGTTGATCCGAAAACCGGTGCCGTTGCCGACGATGTTAAAGCACAGGCGCGTCAGTCACTGAACAACATCAAAGCTATCATCGAACAGGCTGGTCTGAAGGTTACGGATATCGTGAAAACAACTGTTTTCGTTAAAGACCTGAACGACTTTGCTACTGTAAACGCAGAATACGCGGCTTTCTTTGATGAGCACAAAGCAGTATACCCTGCACGTTCTTGTGTTGAAGTTGCGCGTCTGCCAAAAGACGTTAAATTAGAAATCGAAGCAATCGCAGTCCGTAAATAATTACTGCGTTTTCTGAGAACGTCAGTAAAAAGCCACCTCTGCAAGAGGTGGCTCTGAATTGAGCCCCTTTACAGGGGCTCTGTCTGTTATGCATCATAAAAATATGTATTATTATTTTTAATTAAACTGTTTTTACGCTGGTATTAATAACACTTACAAAATAATCAGCCACCTTCTTCCGTGATATAGCGATATATTATAATACAAAACTGCCGCCCTGTTTTCAGCAAATAAATTAATACCATTGATAAACCGATTACATTAACGGTATATAAAATTACTGCAGAAATTTGTTTTCATTCCGGATACTAAAGGTGAATATTGCTTTTACCGATGTGTTTACAGACAAAAGCGGTCAATTATAGTCTCTTATTCACAAATAAACCACCTACTGTTTATTTCATAACCTTGATACAATTTGCCATAATAATATTGTTTATCATTTTTCATTGCTTTTCAATAGAAATCTGAAATGTTTCAGGCGTAAATATCAACGGTAAGTATCGGCATTAATGATCTTCTGTCATAAATGGTATCCTATAACCGGTTTTTGTCATTAAAATGCTAATTCAAGGTGGAATATGTTAGAAAAAGTAAAAATATCAACAGGAATGCTCTTTATCCTGATCGCGTTTCTTTTGATGCAGCTTATATCATCATTTTATTTTTTCAGGTTTATAAACTCACAGAATGAAATAAATAATACGATGACCGTTCAGTCAGAAAAAACCCATGTACTCGACCGTGTCTGGATTGGTTTTTTAGAGAACCGATCATTACTTAATATTATATCCAAAGGTGTAATGAAAGGCGTTTATGAAAATGACGAACAAAAGAACAAACGACTTGATTATGCTGAAGAACAAGTAGAAAAAACAAAATCAGATTGGTCAGAATTTAAATCAATGCCGACAAAATTTGGTGAAGACCTTGAAAGCAAAATGGATGCTGCTTTTAATGAATATCATGGTGCCCAGCTTGAGCTAATTCATTATTTACGCAACAACAGGTTAGATGATTTTGATAACCAACCTACCAGTGACTATCAGAATACATTCGGGAAATTATATGAGAATTATTATGCTGAAGATGTTATTTATCATGACAACCTTATTCAGAATAGTAAAAGTAATGAAACACTGACAATATGGATAACAATATTACTGCTTGTCAGCATTTGTATTACTATCATTTTAGTCTGGTTTGGTATTCGTCGTTTACTTATTTTACCTATGAACCACTTCCTGGAAAGCATTCAGCATATTGCAAAAGGTAATCTGATAAGACCGATTGATGTGACAGGGAGTTATGAAATCAAAAAACTGTCTGAAACATTGCGTGACATGCAGAACGAGCTTTCCAAAACGGTCAGTGATGTCCGTGATGGTGCCAATGCGATTTATAGCGGTGCCAGTGAGATCGCTGCCGGTAATAACGACCTCTCTTCACGGACTGAACAACAGGCTGCATCTCTTGAAGAAACCGCTGCCAGCATGGAAGAACTGACTGCGACCGTACGTCAGAATGCTGATAACGCCCGTCAGGCCAGTCAGCTGGCGTTAACCGCCTCCGAGACCGCAGAGCGCGGCGGGAA